>JARACY010002435.1:0-42755 GCA_029255725.1 Scrobipalpa atriplicella
GCTGTCACTTTCTTAAATTTGACATAAGAACAGGATAGCAAACAAACACGTGACTTTGACATTCTTAATTTGACGTACGGCGCTTTAAATAAGGAATGACCATAGAGCGTGCTCACTTATTTTAATTAATTTAAGCAGTCTTATGTCAGATAAGAAATGTCAAACTCACGTATTTGTTTGCTATCCTGTTCTTATGTCAAAGTTAAGGAAGTGACAGCGCTACTAAGAATTAGAATTAGTAACTGGACGGCGTGAATTGAGGCCATTTCTGGTGGTAATAAATTGGGCAAATATTTCATCTCACGTTTCCACAACGACGTGTGATCACGTGGGATCGACCACGTGATCATTGTTATGGCGTCCCATTGAAACCTGCAGATTGTTCTCAGTATTTTCCTATGTGTTTATAGGCGAAATTAATAATATTCACTAATTCACATTCTTACAATACTTTTATAATGTGGATGAAATTCTTAATATGAATAATCTAGAATAGTCTAAAGCTTCTTAAATTGAGAAACCAGCTCATTAATTATTAAAAGCTTTTATTTAACTTGCATTGTAACTAGCTAACTAACTAACTATGTGTGTTCGGGTGGAATCTTGCAACTCAATTTTGAAGCAGTTATCTCCAACCGATTGAGCTAAAATTTTGCACACTTATGTTAATCCGGTGACAATGCAATATTATGATATCATCAAGCTGATCTCGTGATGGAGTTGACAGATATCCACTGGATCTCCCTCATGAAAGTGATGAGACATTTAAATTTAGGCTCATTATATTTGTTGTCTTGAGCAGTTTCCATTACACATGATGACCAGGGTCAAATGATGAAGCCGACAGGTAGCCGTCGGAACTGCCTCGTCCGAAGTGCTAAGATAGCCGAGTTCGGGCCATTATATTTGTTATCTTAAGCAGTTTCTATTATACATGATGACGAGGGTCTAATGATGAAGCCGACAGGTAGCCGTCGGAAGTGCTAAGATACCCGAGTTTGGGCTCATTATATTTGTTGTCTTAAGCTGTTTCTATTACACATGATGACGAGGGTCTAATGATGAAGCCAACAGGTAGCCGTCGGAACTGCCTCATCGGAAGTGCTAAGATACCCGAGTTCGGGCTCATTATATTTGTTGTCTTAAGCAGTTTCTATTACACATGATGATGAGGGTCTAATGATGAAACTAACAGGAAACCGTCGGAACTGCCTCGTCGGAAGCGCGACAAGCTTTTATATTATAAAAATTATGTAATGACGTTGTAAATTGATAGTAAAAGTTTTAAAGGAAACTTTTATTTTATTCTTTTTAGCGCATTTAAGATAAAAGCTTGTTTTAAAAAGGTTTTTTACTTATAATTTATTTTCTACATATTTTAACCTGGAACGATGAGTCAGTCACTTCGGGCACAAACCAACTTGCTGCGTTTCGTCACTGTGAGAGAATGCCAGTAACTCGGCTTTAAATAAATAAAATGTTTATTTCTCAAAAAATATACATAGCTTTGACATTTAAAACTTGCAATAATACTATGAGACGAAAGATGTGACCCTGTTTCTTAAACTAAGAATTGAAATTTCTTTATCTTACTCTTAAGGCTTCAAGATATATAAGCTCTATTATAGACTCCATCGCAATCACTACTGGTCTAGTCTAGAGTTAGGTATAATGTGTTAAGTCAATCGAAGTGGTGACGTCTATTCAGTTTTCCTCCCCATTTAGCATGCGCCTGCGACTGTCCAAGGAAATGACCGTTCTCGATAAGACTGCCATCAACTGCCAAGTCAGTGATAATCGTTATTAAGTAAGATAATTGTCCTTAACATTTGCATACGATTCGCGCCAGTGTTATAGTAAACAATGTTGTTTTGTTATTGAGTCAGTTTTTGCCCTTGTTCTGTGATAACTGTGATAAGTGTTCTTGGCATTGTGTTAACTAGATGAAGTGTTGTGACGTCGCTTTACAACATTTTATGAAGATAATAAAACTGTTTCCTTTGATACGTGGGAATATTTTTAGCTGAGAATTATTCTACCTACTGGCAAAATTTTTACAAAAAATAAGCATAACCAGAAATAAGCAATCAAAATATACAGAGTAAAAAAACTATACTAAACAATATTGAGAGCAGTGACAGTGATCAGACGTGTTTTCTGCACACTTTAATTTTATTTAATAACAATTAGTGTCAAGATAACTTCCGCGTTTGTGAGCGCGCATCTTTGCACGTATTTTAAGTGTGTCAGTGCGTAATGTTCGCGTTTCATTTGTATCGCTAAGATATGTCGAACATAAACAGTCCGTTTAATCGGAGCTCAGTGACACCTCGAAGTCCTCCTGAGCGTCGGGAACAACCAGAACAACCAGCTCCGCCTACCAAGATGGATACCGAGGTAGAAATTGTGTCGACTCCGGAGATACAAAATTTTATTTCCGGGGTCCAAAAAAGCCTGGAAGACATCTGCTCTATATCAAGTGAGTCAACCAAAAAATTGGATGCGGAACAGAAACAACGAATCAGCACCCTATCTAGGAACGTTCTCGCTGGGGTAGCACAAATGGCTGTCCAGTACCAGGCCATGAAGTATAAATACGTTGTACTTAGTCATCAACTTACTAGATGCAATGAAGTAAATGAAATATCAGCACAGATAAAAGATCTAAAGCTCAGCATGAAACCTGCCCCAAATACCTCAACTCAGCCCACCATATCCTTTGCCGATGCCGTCAAAACCAGAAACAACTCCGTTATTCGGCCCGCTACTACCAGCAGCATTGCCATTTATCCTGCAAATAAGGAAAAATCTAGCGAAGAGACCAAAAAACTAGTGCAGACCCTCATCAAGCCAGAAGAACTAAAACTGCAAATTCGAGGATTAAGGAAGACTAGAAATGGAGGCGTGATCATTAGCACTGATAGAAAAGATGACCTTGAAAAGATCAAGAAATCGGAGCCACTCATAACCTCAGGGCTGACACTTAAAGAGACCGCAAAAAAATGCCCGAAAATTATCCTTCTAGGTGTGCCCTCAAACACAACAGAGGCTGAACTAAAAGACTGTATTTATGAACAGAATATAGCAGATAAACACCCATTGACCAAAGAAAAAATTACCAACTCAATTAAGTTGAGCCACAAATCAGGGCGAAAGGATGCTGCGTCATGCAACTTCATCCTAGAAGTCACGGCTGACGTTAGAAAGATCATTATACAGCAAGAACGTCTTTTTATAAATTGGACCTCCTGCCCGGTAAGAGATTTCACTCTAGTGACTAGATGTTATAAATGCCAACAGTACGGTCACTCAGCGAAATTCTGCCGAGAAACTGACTCTACCTGTGGTCACTGCGGACAAACCGGGCACAGCATTAAGGACTGCACTAAAAAGGACCAACCCGAGAAGTGTGCGACCTGCCAGCGCTTTAATAAGCCAAGCAATCACAAGACTGGAGATGAGACATGCCCAGCAAGAAAAAGCGCAGAAATGAGACTTCTGAATTCAATTGACTATGAGGGCGCCTAGGGCGCCGCACCACCTGCGTATAGCCAGCACAAACATGGGTAATGTAGGTGAAGATATAGGAAGAGACATAGATTCCACTTTTAATCATGAATCACTGATTTGTGACACAGATCAGTGCTCAGAATTACTTAAAAAAATGACTCGTAACTTTAAAATATTAACGCAGAACATCTGCAGCATAAATTGTAATTTTCCTAAACTGCTAACCTTGTTACAACAACTAAATGTGGAAATTGATGTGATTGTTTTAACTGAATGTAGGCTATCTTCACAGCATCACATTCCGCAGTTACAGGGTTATAACTCACATAGTACTTCAAAAACAAATGTTTTACAAAATGACGGCGTAGTCCTATACATAACAAGCACTTTTACTAACGTTATAGTGGAGGAACCTGAAATGATAGACGGAAACTGCTTAATTGCTAAGATAGGAAATGATACCGCCATAGTATCCATATACCGATCGCCCTCGTACAGAAATATTAGTAATTTCTTAAAATCACTTCATGATATAATAATATCAATTAATTCTTTCAGAAATATCTTTATAGTCGGTGATATTAATTTAGACATAAAAACAGGAAATGTAGATCGAAGATCGCCTGAATATTTAAATTTCACCGCGTATCATGGCCTACTTCCAACCCACCTTTTTCCAACTAGAGACAGAAACTGCTTAGACCACATTTTAGCAAAAACAACATATCCACTTAAAACATTCGTTTTATCATCGCCCTTGACTGACCACAACGCAATTGTGCTGAGTATGCAAAAGATTTATACTAGGGCAGATATTGACTTTAAATACACAAAACTAAATCACAATAAAGCTTTACTTGACCTTGAAAAGCTGGATTTAACCCCAATATATGACATGACAAATGCAAATTTAGCCGTGGAATTCCTTATAACCTCCCTGACAACTATTATAGATGACAACACAAAAACTGTATTAATAAAAAGACGTAACGTAGTTATCAAACCATGGATTACTCCTGGTATATTACGCTGCATTAGAAACCGGGATAAACTCCATAAGAGACATAAAAAATCACCAGAAAACCTAATCCTAAAAACAACTTACTACCGTTACCGCAACTTTTGTAACAATTTAATCAAGAAACTAAAACGTCGATACGATAGGGAGCAAATAAATAAAGCGGGTCAGAACAAAAAACTATTGTGGAAGGCTATAATAAATGTAACAGACATGACTAAACCTAAAACTCCTGCGCAAGCATTAATATCGAACTCAGCGAGCGCCACGCAATCGATAAATAAAGCGAATACATACTTTGCTAACGTAGGTAAATCTTTAGCGGAAAGGGCAAAAACGTTTTCCGACTGTCGACCGCAATTGCATACACTGACTTCCCAACTACAGTCATTTACTTTATTAAATACAGACGAAGCTGAAATTGATAGAACTATAATGACCTTGAGAAATGACTGTGCCACTGGTATAGACAGAATACCCTGTTCTTTTCTAAAAACTTTTAAAGATTATTTAATCCAGCCGTTGACTTACATTTTTAACCTTTGCTTCGCAGAAGGAATTTTTCCCAATGCTTTGAAAAGGGCGATAGTCCAACCTATCCATAAAAGTGGAGATAAAAGCGTCGTCAATAATTACCGTCCCATAGCCATACTGCCTTCTCTTTCTAAAATATTAGAGAGATTAATTCAAAAAAGACTTGTTAAGTACTTAGAAGACAATAATCTACTTGCCAAAACTCAACATGGTTTCAGATCCGGAATGTCCGCAGAAAATGCCGTACACGAGTTAACTGACTATATAACAAGAAAATTAGACTCACAAAAGAAATGCATGGCCATATTCCTGGACCTCGCTAAAGCTTTTGATACTGTTTCAATTCCATTACTTTTACTCAAATTAGACAGACTAGGAATTCGGGGTCATCAACATAAATTGATCAAAGACTATTTAACTAACAGGACACAGCGCGTAAAGATTGGTGAATTAGTAAGTGACGAAATATCTATAGAGTACGGTGTTCCTCAAGGGAGCATACTAGGGCCAATACTTTTCCTTATCTATATTAACGACCTATGTTTACTACACTTACCAAATGGAAAACTGATTTCATACGCAGACGACACAGTACTTATCTTTAGTGACAAAAACTGGCGTGCTGTTTTCTCTAGAGCGCAATATGGATTTGATCTAGTGAATCGCTGGCTTAGAGAAAATTTACTAACCCTTAACACTGACAAAACCAAGTTCATGACCTACTCTTACAGATCCCATACTCAGCCGCCACTACATACGTATAACATAAAAGCTCATAACTGTTCACTTCAAAATTCTGTAACGTGCGACTGTCCCAAATTAAACCCAACACAAACAATCAGGTATTTAGGTATTATTATAGATAACCACCTCAACTTTAAAGCACACATAGAAGCTCTAACAGGCAGAGTGAGAAAACTGATCTTTGTCTTTAAAAACTTAAGGCATGCGGCCAGTAAAAGTTTAATAAAGACAGTCTACCTCGCACTCTGTCAGTCACTGCTGCTTTATTGTATTACATCTTGGGGTGGCTCTGATAAAACTACTTTAATCCAATTGGAAAGAGCACAAAGAGCTGTATTAAAAGTTGCAACCTTCCGTCCCTTTCGCTTTCCTACCACTGAACTCCTCAACGACTGCGCTGTACTCTCAGTCCGGCAGTTATTTATTCAGGAAACTGTCATTAAAAAACATCTACTAACACCCTATGACCCGACGTTTGTGGTCAATAAAAGACGAGCAGATATTGTCTGTACACAAGATATTTTTCGAACGGAACAGTCACATAAATTCTTTTGTTTTCTGGGCACTTATCTCTATAATAAATTAAATCTCATCCTAGATCTTTATCCCATGCAAAAACATTTGTGTAAGAAGACTATACAAAAGTGGCTCATAGGTAAACCTTATGAAGAAACAGAACAACTTTTAATGGTGACTGCCTAAATCATAATCTTTTACACTAAATTATTTACTGTCAACTAACACATAGAATTAAGTATAAAAATACTAACACTAATTTATTAGGGTAAATCAGTAATTAGTATTTTATTTTTTTCAATTAAATTTGTACACAAGTCTTAAATATCAATGCATTATTTAATTGTAAGAAACCTAAGATACAGGTAATCAATTTACTTAGTTTAGGTATCAATACAATTTTTACAGATTTTAAAATAAATCATTAGTACTTACTTTAAGCTAATCAGTTATTGTTTACATATTTTATTCTATTTTGTATATTTTAGTTAGTAACTAATTAGTAATTACATTTATATTAGTCCGTAATTAATAATAATTAATTGATGTAAACATTATTTTATGAAATAAATTATTCTTATTCTTCTTATTCTTATTACTAGGTACTGCGTTCCTTTAAACCACATGTTCTACTCTAATGATAACATACAACTTTCCCAAACCTACATGTACCTACATTTAAATTAACTTTTTTTTTTTATTGGAATGGGATAGCTCTTGACTCTAGACACAAAGGTCAGCGACGACCGTAACAGAGTCGACGATGGAGCGAGCTTACCCAGAAGACGCCTGTTAAGGCACTGGTAGTCTCACGCGCCGACGACGGAACACAGCAAGCTGTTTGGCGCCGGACTCCGGTGAGAGGGAATTAATTTAGCGTCAAGGAATTTAAAATATTTCCTCTGTTAGTCTAGACTAGACTGTTAGTTTTAATTGCGTAAACCTAGACCTAGGTTTTTTTATGATTCAGTTTAATTAAAAGTCTAACCTTGAGAAACTTTGCATATCTCTCTATTCTATTACTTTGTAAAATTAATTAAATAAATGGACATTAAAGAATATTTTGTGCAATCTTCAATTGTTTTACGGTCTGATTATGTGTTCAATGTTAATTTAATCAGATATCATTTACTTATAGTAAAATTTGCAGAAATAACTCCAATTTAGAAAAAAATATCGCAGCATTCTTTAATGAAGAAGATTTTTTATATTTTATATCTTTATCCTATTTATGTGTTTCTTCTTTGTAGTTCATGCCAGAAAAGTAAATTAAAAATTTAAATTAAAAAAAATTAAAAAGATTTAAATAAATTTACATCTTACTTTTCTTACGATTTAAATTTAAATAATGACTTAACGACTGTTTTTTTTTATTACATTTTATCCCAAGCATAAGCACATGCTTTACCATGTATGTACAAATTAATACATATGTACATCTAAACTTATAAAATCGTTTGTCCTTACTGACTGACTGACTGACTGATTCATCAACGCAGAGCCTAAACTACTAAAGCTAGAAGCGTTAAACTTAGAGAGCAAGTTCCTCTTATAACGTAACCTCCCACTAAGAAAGGATTTCCGGATTTTCCCTCCCTAAACGGGTAAAAAGGGGGGTTGAAGTTTGTATGAAAGTCCGTCAATTTTGAAGGTAGGATCTTCAAATTTTGTATTTAGGCTAATGATTAAAAAATAATTTATACGTGTTTCAGCATTTTTGTATTTTTTACCCCTAAGAGGGTTAAATAGGGGATGGAAGTTTGTATGGAAATTCCGTCAATTTTGATGGCAGGATCATCCAATTTTGTTTTTGGGCTAAAGATTAAAAAATAATGAACACGTGTTTCAGCGTTTTTGTATTTTCCACCCCTTAGGGGGTTAAATAGGGGATGGAAGTTTGTATTGCAATTCCGTCAATTTTAAAGGTAGGAACAGCGCGGGAACTCAATCCCACGGGAAAACTCTTAGCTGCGGGTGCAACCGCGGGGCGGAAAGCTAGTCTCCAATAAATATGTACTCGTAATCCCAATTCTACTGTACAATACCTAAATCTATCGTAGATGTAGGTATTGTATTGTAAGAATGGATACTCTTTACACGCGAGGAATGGCTGAAAATATGCCATTCCATTTTTAATTCGGAATCTTTTCAAATATTTGACTGAAGCCTGAAATCAGACGATCGTTTTTACACTTCCAATTTGTTTTTCAATCCAATAACATCTAAAAATAAAATATCGAAAATTATATTAATATCTATTATTACATTCGCCTCCGCCTTGTAGGCCGTTATAGTACCTAGGTACTTATATTTCCATACAAACACACCATCCAATATTCGTAATTGTTTACTTACTAAATTAACGCCCTACGTAACAGAATTACTACTAATAGTAAAAGTACATATTTTGATAGCACACCTACGACATAGTGTACCTACCTATAGTTTATATAGATTTTTGTGACGCAATGTGTAGGTATGTAGATAGTAGGTGATAATGATTATTGTTATACACCTGAATAGATAATGTAGAGTTTCAGCTTGGTCCATAACGTCTGAATCATCTGATTCCCCGAATGTCTAGTTGTCGTACGTCACAGTTTTATACAGGGTGTATAAATATTAGCTGACCAAAATTAACTGTGTAAAGTAAACCTACCTATGAAACGGAACAACTTTCTCCAAGAAACATAGATTACTATAAAAAAAAATTAGTCATTTAATATGGGAGAGGCATTTTTTTTCTCTTAATATGTCTTGATGTGCCTTGGGGAAGGTTGTTTAGTTTCATGGGTTTCACGCCCTAAAATTCGGTCAGCAAATATTTTTACACCCTGTATAAATCAAACATTGAGCTATTTAATGAAGTCGAATATTGGGAGATTTTCAAAGAGCAAAACCGCGGGATACAATTAGTAAGAATCAATTTGCTTTAGTGATTCAAGTAATTAATCACTATTTTAGTAGTTAATTAATCACTATTAGTTTAGTTTTCAGCTTGACCTCTTTCATGACCTTAATTTATTTTATTTAACAACAGCGTGGGTTAATTAAATAAAGCTGGATTCAGAGTAATTAGATTTTAGATTGTATTAAATAAAGTAGAAATGAAATGAGAGTTGATAATGAAACTGCTATAATACTTATAACAAACAAAGAATTTAGTTAGATTGTATTAAATAAAGTAAAAATGAGAGTAATAATGAAACTGCTCATACTTATAACAAACAAACTTATAATTGAAAATAATTTGGCACTAGAATTTCAAAATTAAAGTTCTAAATCTTCTAGAGCTTCTTAACGTCCTTCTTATTTCTAATGAAGGGCCGGTACTGTAGGTACTCTAAGGCTCGTATTTATAAAGCGATCTCAAGATTGAGCGCGGATTTGACAGGTAATTTTGTACTGAAATGACATTTCTGATACGAACTCAAACTCGCTGTCACTCTTGAGAGCTGATTATAAATACGGGCCTAACTAACACTAACCTATGGTAAATACGGAAGAACTCTTAGATTTTCATACAAGCCTGGTACAACGACATACCTGCAACAAAAATAAAAACAATGTTAAAGCGCTTAACCAAACTTATAAAAATGCGAAAGTAAATCTTTCTCTCTGTTTGTTCCTCTTTCACGCCTAAACGGCTGAAGGTATTTTGATGAAATGTGGCAAGGTGATAGAATAGAATTTAACCTGGATACTGACAAGGCGACTTATTCCCATTCATAATATAATGTATTATTGCCAGGGAAAACCTCATTGTGCCACCGGTAAAACTGTGTGGTGCAAAAAGCTAGTAGGTAATAAAAATAACTGTATAAAATGTCAAAGGCGAAAATGCACAGAACAAAAAATGGCCGTAGGTAAATGTCGAGGGTTAATTAGTATATCAATATAAGTAATGGAATTGGGACGTGAACTTTATGCACTGGTAACCCAGATAGGAATCGTGCACCTTTCGCCGAATTGGCACGTCGACACACTGTGTCAATCAATATGACCAACTGAAGGTCATAAAATACATTGCAATACTTCCATGCTGGACTGGGAGTGATAAAAAGTTAGAATATGTGCCAGCTGCTTCTCCTCCCGGGCATGTTGTAAAAACCAGCAAAGAGATTCGAGGATCTATGGGCTGACATCCTGTCACTACAGCAATATAAAGATCTATCTGAAATAGCAATTATGTCAGACGTGGTCCAGCGACCTTTGTTTAGGGAAAGTTGTTTGGGATC
The DNA here is from genome assembly GCA_029255725.1 of Scrobipalpa atriplicella. Lineage (NCBI taxonomy): Eukaryota > Metazoa > Arthropoda > Insecta > Lepidoptera > Gelechiidae > Scrobipalpa > Scrobipalpa atriplicella. Next base: position 10,561 of record JARACY010002435.1, read on the forward strand.
ATCAGTAGAACATGGGGTTTAAAGGAACGTAGTACTTTTTTTTACACCCTGTATAGGGTGTCTACAATGCAATCTCACAATGAATATAAAAAGAATATAAAAAGTTAGGAAGTAAGTTATGTTTTCATCCCTCTATCTACTTTTAAAGCGTATAGTATTCCTATAAAAGCTTGTTTGAAACAACAAATTCTGAAAATTCTTTAGAAGTAAATAGATAACAGAATTTCGATAAAATTCGCATTCATTCCAGAAATTCTGTTTTACATAAGTAGCACGTATTGGGCATAAGCCTCTTAAAACTAAATACCTAAAGAAAATACAGGTCTAGAAAATAGATAGTATCGAAAGGCAAATAAGTACGATGTCATACGTAGTTTCTATGTATTAGAACCTTCCAGATCTATACCTCATAATGAATTCAACAAATACTCGATGTATAATCTACTCAGAACACATTTCGCGGTCTGGTCTAGACTGTAAACAACGCGTATAGTGTGTTTATGTCTGAAAGTAACCACGTATATTCCTTACGGAATAAGGCTTCATGAAGGCCGTATTTTCGCCGTGAGGACTTACTGATGATATTATCTATTCTGTGTTGTGCTTTCGTAAAAATTACCTACTAAATAAATACGACAACGTTTCAAACAAAAAATACAAATCTACACTCCATAGGTACTAATATTATAAATGCGAAAGTAACTCTGTCTGTCTGCCTGTCTGTCTGTCTTACAATGAAATTTGGAAAGGCGATAGATCATATTTTGGAGAGCTACTTTCTACCGCGGGAAAATTTCAAAAAAATTAATTAAGAAGCGGGTGAAACCGAGGCGGAAACCTAGTCTAATATATTTTTGTAATATTTAAGTATACTAACAAGAGTTAGAGGAGAATGATGTCCGGGATATGGCGAAGTGGAAAGAAAAGAGCAGGAAAGCGGACCCCGGCGCAAGGCGGGATAAACGCTAGGAAGAAGAAGAAAAAGAAGAAGTAGTATACTAACAAGATGCTTCTCAGATTCACAAAAAAAGGAAACACTGTGAGCACAGACTGCTAAAGATACAGCAAAAGCAATAAAAATACCGTAACAAAGCTGGTTCATATTTTAATGGTCCTGGGAATGCAACAGATGCGACCTGCGATGACCTGGATTACATAGCGGTACAGTTGCTGAAACGACCTGGAAAATAATTTCTTTCTGTCTGTTGTCTTTATTTTAATTTCACTACTATGATGAACCTCCCAACTAGCAAAATTGTGCAAAATCGCAAGATCTTATCGCTTAATAGAGATATTAAAGTTGTAAATAAGTAACGCTTATGGCTGCTAGTGATATATATGTGATATGAGACACCAGATAGCTGTATAACAATATACAGCCTAATTGGGATTATAACCTACGATATAAACGTTTATATAGCTGCCTTTTACATTACATATAACACTGTTGTAAAATAGTATACTCAAAACCTCAATTAGAGCAGTTATGTTGTATATTAGTATATTCATGATACTACTATAACGCAAATATGAACTTATGTGGCTCTGCTATCATTGATATATAGCCAGCGTTATATTAGAACCTTTGCAGCTAACTAGTGATATAATAGATGTCACAGTAGCTGTTTTATCACAGATATGCTCTATATGAATATCCACTATCGCTTGCGTTATATTAATGATAACTGAACCTTTATTACCACTCAATAGATGTAATTCAGCATAATATATTTCTGATTTATCACTGGCAATATATCAACTTTCTTATCTCTAATATAACGCTAAAAAGATGCATATTTATTCAAAAATGGGCGTATATGTCACCTTTCTGCTGCATTATGGATTTCTTGACATCAAATTGTAGCAAAACATTATTTTATGGCTGATTCGATTAATTGCGTTTTCAGTGAGTAATGATTTATTAACTGATGAGGGCGCTGGCATGCACCGGGGATACCCTTAATATATCTTGTTCCATACAAACATTGAATTTACCGGACTATATCAAAGGTTTATTTAATTTGAACCTGAGGAACCCTAAACACCGTAATGGCGGCGAGATGTTGTATATCTTCTGGTTAGCAGCTCCCTTAACTCTAATTAGTTGTATATAGATGTCTTTGCAAATACCTAATTAATAAAAATATTTAAATTTTATTAAATATTATTAATTCGAGGGGGGCATTAAAAATACAGTAATAATATGGTACCCATTTATCAGTAAAATTGCAAGCGCATATGAATTTCACCTAAAACTTAAAATATACGGTCAATTTTTACCGATGGATTTCAAGATGGAGGAATAACATCATTTTGTAATAAATTATAAAGATACTTACCAATATTATTGGTTATAATTTCATAAAATCCTGTCAGAGTTCCTAATTCACGCACAAGTCCGAACAAAAACAAAAAAAGTGTTATTATAGAATCCCAATCAACAATTTGTAATCAAATTATTGTAAATCAGCGTTAGCTGCGACCCTTCTGTTTCCTAATTGTGACACAATTGAATTTTTGTCACTGATTTAACACCAACTAGCTCAGAAGGACACAGATATACAAATGATTTGTTTCTCGGTAGTCCTAAGTGGTGCTTTAATATGTCTAATATATCTCCTAATAGCGATTAAAGTGGGGCCAAATTCGCATGATATAAGCTTGTTTACAATAGATATGCGACTGTTTCTACAGCTGATATACAGCTAATAATAGCTGTATATCGAAAATTTTGCTAGTTGGGCTGCCGTGCATGAACAATTTGCGAAATAGGCTCTAAACATCAAATCAAAAATTCTGCTGTAGACAGATTTGAACTTGCGACCTTGGAATACCGTCCCAATGCTGTAAATCTCTTTTTTTATTTGTTGTTTCTTGTATTTTAGAAATTAGCATAGCACTGTGAATGAAAAAACACATAGAAAATTGCCAAATGCCATTTCTTTACTTTAGCATTGGGTTGGGGTAATTTTACTTCTATGCTGGACTGGATGCGATACTTCTACGATGCACTGGGAGCAAAAAAAAAAAATTGAATGTTACAGCTGCTGCTTGGACATACTTTAGATATAAGCAGAGTGCATTGCAATTTAGGCTATGCTCTGAATAGTGTTTTTACACTAAGTTACCGACATAACGAAACCTGGTCTCTGTCAAGCGTTTGCCTTTATCATAATCTATGCAAAAGATGACCAGTGTCCCAAATTCAAAGTTGCAGGTCACCCATGTCCTCAGGGAAATCTGCTTTAATGACAAACATTTTATCGAAAATTCGTGACACACTGAGAGGCTCGTTGACCTAAAAACAAGATTGCAAAATATGCATTTTAGTAAAATGATTTTAGCGTGATTTCAGGGAGCTTTTAATATGGTGTGTGGTTTGTAAATAAAATCATTTAAAATTAGCTTAGTATCAATCAGGCTTCTATTTAGCTAATAAATCTGTGTAAGTTAACCCTTTACAGCATACGAGTCCAAATATGACCACAATTTTTTTATTAGTTATTTTCACTCAGTAAAGTTAACCAAACAAATATAAATTATTAAAAATGGGTGGTCATATTTGGACTCGTATGCGTTAATGGTTTAAGTACCTCATCATCATCAGGAATAAACGCTTGGTATTTTGTTATTTCAGAACGAAAATGTATTTCTGTAGTATTCGCATAAATTATAAGATGAAATGTAAAACATGAAAACCCAATCAAATAACAATACCGATTTTTGCAAGTGGTAAATCATATGTTTTTTATCCCTCTAAGCACGGGATTTACAGTATCAAGTTCTCCAGACCGCAAGAGAAAGCTCAAGGACAACATAAATCCAACTATCTCTTATCCCAGCCTAGACCAAGCTTCTGACCTAGATCAAAGTGGATGCACCGCTCGCGGCCTATAGCCTGAGAGTAGGTCACGTGATGATGTACCGCACCATTCAATATTGACCTGTACCTTCATAACACAGTCAAAGAATGGAGTACCTTCTTGAGCTGGCCGGGTCATGCGACAAAATTAATTTGAGCCTCTCTCACTTTACAAAGGTAGGAAAGTAGGGTTATTGTTAAAGTGGACGGGTAGCAATGTTTACAATTTTGCCTGTTGTTTGAACGCATCGTTTGGTAGCACAGTGAAAGCGTGTTACACGTGTTAGCAGAAATTGTACTACAAATGCAAATTCAAGTATGAATCCAACCACATTTGAGTTTCTATTTGTGGTAAAGAATGGAAATTGCCGGCACCGACTTTGAAAGCTCACATTTTCCCTTCCAGTTCTACGAAGCGTGCTTTTCTGCGCTTTTTAATAATGCATAGTCCCTCAATGGTCACGGACAGTAAATTGTTGTATAAATAGTTTTAGTTATTTTATTATTCTTAGATATAGAATAGAACTAAGACAATAGACCTTTATGCGGTGAGCCGGTGACTAAATTTGGTCAAGGAAAAGACGAAGAGACAATGCCTTGACGAATTGTAGATTAGTAACATTGACAAATAACAATAATGTTAAGAAAACCTTGTCTTTAATTTGGATAGAAATTACCAATAGTTAATTGCAAATTAATGGCAGACCCTTTTTCCCACATGCTCTTATTTGCCTGCATGCATGAAAGTTACAGATATTGCGTTATTTCTCAAGTTATGTCCCAATCAAGTTACGCTATCAAGCAATAAATTGCGGTTCTATTATTTACGCAAAGGGAAAAGTCCCGGAGCCGTGTAACTCGTCGGGAACATGAATATAACAGCAAACCATGAATTATGCAAAACAATGAATCGAGCTTTCAGAATAAGTTATTCATTGCCGTTCCGACTCGCAAACAGAGCCATAAATCATGAACATTACACGCAATGGATGTTCGGAGGAAATTGACCGAAATTGTCGAACGAGTAGAATCTGTATTCTTCAGTAATTAGAATTCTTCTTCTTGTTATTATCGAATTTGGTTTAAGTCAAACGAACCGATCAACCCTGCTGTCAGAATTTTCAAACCGTTCATATGCCTCTAACATGGTTTGTATAACGCCCACTACCAAAGACAGCGACCGAGACCAACGGCTTAACGTGCCCTCCGAGCCACGAAATCCTTTTTCTTACAGACAATTAGGTGATTCAGCCTGCATTGTCCTTCCCAAAGTGGGAAAGATAAATCATGAAAATATTATGAACTTTATGATGATAAATGAATCTCTTTAGGGAATCGAACCCACGACCTCCAGATCGAGAGCCCATGGCTCACACCACTAGACCACGGAGGCAATTAATCGCAGCTTGAAGGCGTACAGGTTTTTTAATCAGCGGAACACGTTCATAACATTGGTCTTGAAATCAAAAGTGGAAATACATTATAGATATCAGAATTAAGTGCTATATTTAGCAGCTTCCGCAGGAAATGATGAAACCATGCAAACTTGGTAATGAGGTGCCACGCCCACCGTCTTTCGTAACACTTTCTGTGCTAAGGCAGCAGCTTATGACTAGAAATTGCAGAAACCGAATCACCTATCGCGAGACTGAACAAACTGAATAATTTATCGTCATAAACTCATGAAAATAAACAAACTCTGAGGAAAATAATGAGATAGAATGTACCAGTTAGCATATTGTAAAAGTCAGTAAAACCTACCGAAAAGCAAAAGTATACCCATTGTAGAATACAACAGTATAAGACACGTTTTTTTTAGTCGTAGGACTCGTTAGTTTTACTTGATTCACCTTCTGTATACTTCCATGCTGGACTGGAAGTGATAGAAAAACATAGAATGTGCCAGCTGCATCTCCTCCCGGGCATGCTGTAAAAACCAGCTAAGGGATTCGAGGGTTTCAGTGTATTGCAATTTAGGCGATGGGCTGTCAACCCGTCACTATAGCAATATAGTACATAATCATCTGTAATAACCCTCAAAACTTTTCAGAAGTGGCGGAAGCGGAACCACCATTGTTTAGGTCGTTTTTGCTCTGCCTACCCCGTTAGGGAGAAAGGCGTGATTTTATGTATGTACATTCTGTATTGAAAGTGTTAACCTTTCATAGAATAGGAAATCCGATTTAAAGTTGCAACATTATCAGCAGCTATTCCAAAGTAAGAGGATTTGCTAGCACTAACAAGTCATTTGAAATATCACGCGCTCACCTTCATTTCTCCAGCGCCACGTGTACACCAAGTTATTTCAAGTTATTTATACAGATCTGGGACACGAGTATTTCATAATTTGTTTACTTGAGGAGTTGAACTTATGAAGCTTTGTCTGCCATGTTAAATTAGTTCGTGTTACTTCAAGCAGATTTTTCAAGTGCCATCAAACATCTCTATCATTCTGCGCAAACAACTCACACACCAAAACCAGTACAGATAAACAAACAGACATTTCACACATTATACCAAACATTGCATTTTATATACATAGAACTAGTTGCATACCCTGCATTCAATATTATTCCTCAAAAGCTGCTCTACCAAGCCTTTACTTAAAGACCTTCAAACATATGTTAAGCATTCTTTCGAAATGACTCACACAATCATGCACCCAAGTGTAAACAAACATGCATTTCACCATAACACCTACACTGCATACCATACACACCATACACGATCCAGTTCCATACACTGCAGTATTCATTGACACGATGAATTAATTATGCACGTGCCGACGTCTTGCATACGAGGGTTATGTAACTTTCTTAAGACACAAAGGGCTTAGCTTGGCGTATATCTTTGAAAAGACCAATTTGTCTTTGACCATGACCAGAGTGTTAAGAAAAATACTGTTGTGTTGTACCTACAGGTAAGAGTAACTAGAGTTGGCATAAAAAAACCTGAGCAAAGTGGGGAATAGAAAGCGACACCATCATTTCCTTTCCTTGCCCTTATCCCTTTATTTGGGGTCGGCGCAGTATGTTTTCTTATTCCATTCATCCCTGTCAACCGTCACTTCAACACATTGGTGACACCATGACGAAAATATTGACAACATGTTTCAGTTCAGTGCGTGGATTGCCAGGATTGACTTGATCTTTAGCTCGAGGATATCTATGAGTTTTACAGATCAACACCGTATCATGAAACAAGATTTAAAGGCTAGATGCAGTCAGATTAGCCACCCTACAATAGGAATTTGTTTGTATTACTAAATCTGCATTCAAAGTGACGTGAATAGGTAACAGTCGATGCAATATTCATTAGGACGTTGAATAATTCACTCTGTCAACGTCTTGCACAGTATGAGAGGGTTATGTAACAGCATTGAGGCCATGCTGGACTGGGAGCGATAGAAAAACATAGAAGGTCCCAGCTGCTTCTCCTCCCGGGCATGCTGTAAAATCAGCTAAGGGTTTCGAGGGTTTCAGTATATTGTTATTTAGGCGATGGGCTGACAACCTGTCACTACAGCAATATACAGATCTATCTTAAACAACCCTCAAAACTTGTCAGACGTGGCGGAACGACCTTTGTTTGGGTCGTTGACGCTCTGACGCCTACCCCATTAGAGATACAGGAGTGACAGTATGTGTGTTTGTACTGAAGTCAGCTTAGGGTTTACATGGCAGATTAAAATTGTTATTTTTTTTATGAATGGGAAACCAAAGAGCATACAGTCCGTCGGATAGAAATCGAACTATGAAATAAGCAAACTTTTCCCAATAAACACAAATCGAAATAAGTAACAAATATTGCACCGCCTATACCAACAGTCTTTTTTTTTTTCGCTGAAAGAATTACTTTGTGAGAGTATCGTTGACTGCAATCCCTATCAGTTTGCGAGAAGCTGTCCCTGACCTGACACTCTTTATGAATTTTGAACACACTATGTTACTAAATAATATTAGAAATAACAAATCAAAAATTTCATCCGCCGACAGGATTTGAACCCGCGTCTTTGGATAACCTGCCCAACGCTCTTAACCAACTGAGCTTCGTTTCAGCTAGATAATTCTGAAATAATAGAGCTTCAAGAATGTAAATACACAGACATATAGACAGATGAAAATTAGATTGCCTTCACTTTAGGCGAAGTTGTAATAGGATAGGATAATCTATTTACCGAGTTAGGAGCATTAGCTGTTACTAATGGATTAGGGATTTAGGAGACAATGGCCTGTGATATACTAAGTGAGATTGATTAGTTGTATAATGGTGACGATTTGAGTTAACTTAGTCCTGCAAATTTCGAAATTAGAGTTGTAAAAAAGATATACTCCAGTAGTTTTTAAGAAATAATTTTTACCATACTAAATGACCGTATTAGTATGGCTAAGATTGTTTCTTTAAAATTAATGGAGTAAAGGTACTTAAAAAAGCAACAGCTGACTATACAGGCTGTTAATTTAATTGCGTGCCATAGCTTAGGGGGTGTTTCAGTAACTTTAAAGGAGCCCATAAAAAATATTAAAAGAAATCCAACTCAAAAAATCAATAAACATGGCACGCAATTAAATTAACACCCTGTAGAGAGCTAGCTGTACTAAGTTGTATAAGTGGCAGCCGACGCCTAAAATAAGAAAGCATTCTAGACGTTGCTGTTTAAAATGTGTTATTTTGCGACGTAGGACATGTCCTTGCAATAGTTCTAGGTCAGAATAACAAAAAAAAAATCATCGCCACATGTGTCGTAAAAATCGAGGAGAATACCCAATCCATTGCAATCAAACAATACACAAGCTCTCCTTTTCACATTCAGGAATCAGATACGAATATAAAAATCTGTCTTCAACAATAAATAAGTAAACCTTGTTTAAGTTAACGATGATTCATAAGTCGATGACTCTTATCTTTTTGCTCGGAAAACAAAGTTCAAGAGAAAAATATTGATTGACAGGAGATGTAGTTTTTGCAAGTATTTTGATGTAGGTTCACAGAAATAATGTAAATCAAAGATTTGTTTCCTTCTTGGTTTCGAATTGCTTTTTAAGAAAATGTCATCAGCTATTCCGAAATCAAACGAATCTAAATGTAAGGAGTAACAAAAGATGCGCATCACCGCCGGGTGTAAGTTGTCTTTGGACAAATCTCAGGGGAGTTCATTCAAAAATCTAATCCGGACTTTACGCGACCTTTTGGTGATCTAAGATTTAAGTCTGAACTCGATGGCGAGCGATGCGAGATACTTATACAGGGTGATAATTTGATTACGTGCCATAGCTTAGGGGGTGTTTCGGTAACGTTAAAGAAGCCTATTAATAAGTATAAAAAAAGAACAACCCAAAAAAAACAAGAGTCGGTAGGTATTTATAAAGATTCCCAGAGCTGCGTCTAGCTCTCGCGCTATAATAACCAATCCCGCGCCACGCGCGAGTCGCATCGACCAGGCAGTGATAGCGACTCGCACGGGCTCGGTTATAGCGCAAGTGCCAGACGCAGCTCTTTAGTTTATTGATTTTTTGAGTTGGTTTTTTTTGAATATTTTTATGGGCTCCTTTAACGTTACTGTAACACCCCCTAAGCTATGATGGCACGCAATTAAATCAGCACCCTGTATATTATTCTCATACAACTGCCAACTACATTAAGTGTAAGAGTGAATGCCTGCCAGAACCGCATGCAACAGCAATAGTGGCTGGAATGATAAACAAGCCACGACACGACCATAAGATCGTGTAATGCACTTCGCATAATAAATTCGTTCGCCGCACATCTGCTAAATGGGTCGGCGATAATGCTTGCAGCTAGGGCTGTCAGAGAAGTGATCTTTAGCTGCATTCCACGTAATTGTGAAGATATCCCGGCTCTCGTGAATGGATACCAAGTTTAGCCAAACGCAGTGTGGGACGCTCTTTTTCCATCTGCGTCTGGTAGCTGGCAGGATCTGGGTCCAAAGAGCTGAGCACGCCTTGGGAGAGAGGACTACCTATGCTGGAAAATGAACTCCCATCACCCAGCCAAATCATACTGGAGTTTGACGCCAAGCAAGCAGCATGCTGTGCCAGTTAATTTGGTAGGAACGCCATGCTTTTAGGCTTCTGGGTCGGTTAATTCTATAGCTCTCTCTAACTCAGCCGCACATCAATAAAGGCCTTAAATATTTTTGCCACAAAGAAATAATGTTCCAGTTTACTGATTGGTAACCCTACAGAACGGCAGTTTGAATCACTGCGTTATAAATAACTTATACTCTCCGCGGTAATCGTGTCAGTAACAACCTTTTTGGGTCACTGTGGCACTGCACAATGCTACATTATACAGCATTCTTATTGTATAGCACTCTTTATACAGCATTCTTGCTGAATACACAATCACAAACACATACGATCACAGTTGTAACGGTGAACTAACAAAGAGAATTAAGGATACCTATACTTGGGGTTTGAACAAACAAAGTAAACAACGGTTCGCAGAAAGTCGTGGGTTCAAATACCTCTTGTGCGAAGTTTTTGGTTTCTATACAACATGTAACATAAAAGGTACTTATATGCATCGTGAAATGTGTGAATCTACCCATCAAACTGAACAACTTTTCTTAAGGAAATAAAAAAGGTCGAAATACGAAAAAAAAAATACTTTCCATACTAAAATGCGCTAACAGCTGATGCATTTTGTATGGACGGCAAAAATTTTTTTTTCGTTTTTCCACCTATGTTCCTAAGGGAAAGTTGTTCAGTTTCATGTTCAGATTCACACCTTTCTCGATGCATATACCCTTTCTGTTACACGTTGTATACATGTTTACAAAAGTAATCGTGTTGGTGTCAAAGGTCAGTTTGCGGTTTCTTTGAGGAATTATTGGTGTATTTGGTAAACATCTACGAGTAGCTTTAACAATGGGTAGTGGGTGTACCATATTATGATGGCATGGGGGAAGAACCTAAAACCAACCTATCATTAGTCGAATTAGCCCCAGAAGTTTTTTTTTTCTATTTGCTTTAACAGCCTTGCTATCTTAAACGACTTTCAAAAAAAAAGTTCAAACTTACTACGATATTATTTTGTTACACTCAAGTGGAGATAGACAATACCATCTGTTTCTAAAAGGTTCAGACTGTCTCGAATAGCTTAAAGCAGCTTACATTTCCACTCTAGCAGCTTTTAAGAAAAGTAATTGAAAAGAAAATAGTTTTTGCTCTAGGACACTCTTTAATAAAATAATTTCGAACCAGATCCTTTATAAAAGACTTGAAAGTTGCTCACAGACACAGAAGATAATATAAATATATAGCTCATAGCTCGATATCTTTCAACATATTTTCCCACGGTACCTACCCTTCAAGCAATTTTGTGTTGTATCAGGATTAAATAAGGTTTATTATAGTATCTTCTGAGTCTGTGGTCACCTTAACACAAAAAAAGTTGAGTAAATACCTCGCTAGCCAAAATATACTGGAACATACCTAAAACAAACAAAAATAAATACTTTAGCATATTGTTTCTTCTAGGTCTGAATTTAAATAAACATTTTCGAGAATTAAATTACCTGTTTTGCATTGAAATTGCATATTCATGTTGGACTCTTTGTTATAACGGACAATAAGTATTATTATGTTAGTCAATGTTATTTGTCCGCAAAACAATTCATTGTAAATAGCACATTTAGGACAATCCACCAAATATTATGACAATAAGTAACCTCAGTAAGTATTATAGCTGATCTGTAATCTAAATATATTGGTGTCAATTATGGCAAACCGCTGTGAAAAAAGAATTCCTAATTTTAAATAGTTCTAATTTCATGAATTACAAAATGGCAAGATATAGAAAACCATATGTGGGCAAGAATAAACGACAGAGCTAGTTTCACTGTCTAGACAGCTGGTTTCTTTTAATAAAACCTATGCTTCAAACATCAAACGCATCACCACATTGATGTCTTTGCAGATTATTTCTTCTGTATTTACCTGTAAATACTACTATTATTGTATTATATGGGTGACCAACTAAGTATAACCTAACCTAACCTAACCTAAACGTTTTTGAGCGTACATTCCTTTGATACCGCATATTTAGGTTATAAGGCGCGTGTGTGAAATAAAGACTCATTTACACACAATAAGTTTCAAATATACCTAAATATAATTAGGTATTCCATGTGAACCTAAGTTTTAAATATAATAAACAAACAACCAATGAGGTTAGAGGTAAATGAACAATGGTGTGGTTTTCCTTGAACCGTTTTGAAACAAAAGCATTGTAAGAATTTGTGGCTTGCCGCTAGATCTATTTTAAATAGGTATTTTTGATAAATATACACCAAATACCATATAAACACTGACCAATGAAAATACGAGGAATTTGCTTGTGTTTAAAGACAAGCATTTGAATAACTTCTCATTTTTTATTTGGATAAGGGGGTCACTTGAAGAAGTCACTTGACGGATAAAATATTTTCAGAAAAAAGACAGAAGGCCACCTAAAAATAACACAGTACCTACTTCGTTCCAAAATAGAAGTAAGTAACTAATATGTAACTTATTTCACTGTAAAGAAAATGTAGTAACTATTTCTACTCCTTTTTCCTTTGCGTAAAGGCCATTTTCTCTTAATAAAAACAATCCTATATAGGTAATGATAATGACGAAGACTTGAACACAAAAGATCAATCCACGTTTTTGTGCCATCTCTCACATACAACCTGGGATGACAAATGACATGACTACTGCTACTTTTCCATCATTTGTCATAGCTCGATACCGTTTCTCCATTTTTCTTGGAAACAGCTTTCTCTGAAAGACTAAGTGCAAAGGCATCAGCAGAGAAGGTGTCATATTTCATTTTCTTAGAAAAAGTACAGACGAAAATAACTCTACAAAATAAAACAGGGCTTGAAGTATAAAATTTGATTCAATAAAATACTTTTATAATAACACCTACTAAAAAAAACATAAAACAAGAAAAAGTAAATCATTTTCAAGAAGAAAGAGATAAACGAAATAAGGATAATTTTATTTCGAAAACTCTGTGAACAGCTCATTGAAGGGCAAATCTAAACAACTGTTCGAATGTTTTGCCTTGTTTAATAAAAAGTAAAATATTCTTGATTTTTTTGCTAATAATGAAAAAGATATACCTACATTTTGAATTGCGAATGTGACATCTAAAATCAGATACTTACTGGATCCCAAAGCTGGAACCTAACTATTATTATTATAACTTATTTGTTTTAATTTATAACTTCAATAAAACATTGATTCACACAACTATATTTCACTATACCTCTAGAAGTTTAATTGTTTTTTTATTATAACCATAAATTAACCTACTTCATTAAAACTGTGTAATAATAATAAGATGAGTATGCAAAACATTCTACTCTGGCGCTGATCTCACTGCATTAAGTTAAATAAATATGTAGGAAGGAAACCAAGTTATTTCTACAGTCACCATACCTAGGTTTATTACAATTTTTCCCGTAGGTATAATTTTAATGTCTTTAGCTTCGATCTGGAGTGGAATATAAAATACAATGGATGCCTAGATCACGCGGCAGACCGAAGAAGCGCCGGCTAGACGTCTTGAAAGCGGATATGGAAGAGAACGATCTTACGCCAGCGGATGCCAAAGACCGCGGGCAAAGTGGAGTAGAAAAAGTTCACGACGAATTGAGAACCGCCTCCTTCTTTTTGGAAGTCGGTTAAAAAAGCGGAAAGCGGAAACGCTAGGCAGAAGAAGAAGAAGAAGAAGAAGAAAAGACAACGGATGTTAGATTTCTTGATTTATGCGCATATATTATTTATTTCCATGGGCGAAGCCACGGTGGGGCAGGGTGGGGCGCTTGGCCCACCCTGGCTCTGACCTGTAAGGTACGCAACCAAACAGGATCATAAAATTTCGCGCATCGTTTCAGTACTTGGATCTGCTTGAAATACAAAAATTTCGCGCTCGCTTCGCTGATGGCGCACTTTACTATAAATTGAACATTCACGTGATTTTACTGCGTGAATAACTATTTGTTATTTTAATTCTTGTGCAGTTTTTTTGTAGGTACTTTTAATAAAGGGACGATGTTATTTTTTATTGCTATACTTAGTTAGTCCATTGTAGATACTTGTAGCATAAGTGACTTGATTCTATTTATATATTCACAGAGAACATAATAATAATATTTTATTCGTAATTGCTCAAGTGGTGTAGAGCTTATAAATATTCTTATTATTATTAAATATCATAAATAATAAACCATGTATGCAATGAGGAAATCAACGCAAACTAGCACTTCATTAAATACCTATAGATCTGTTTCGCCACAAGTTGTATTTATTTATATTTTATTATAGTATATTTATTATATTGATAATTGTTTATATTGATAACATTTTATGACTTTAACTGTATATTATTATAAAACCACTATTGTTGTAAACACACAGTACCTAGTTATTAATTTGTTAAATGGGCGCTCTACCTACCCTTAAAGGGATAAAGGCGTTACTATTATGTAAAATTTACTAGTTTTGGTACTTCTCTAAACCGACACAGGAAGTAGTTGTCTTGATACTTAATCCAGATGTTATCAGTAATAAGTAATGTAGACTTTAATGTACAATACACTTATGTATCAATTAAATACCGGTTTGATATTGGCATCCACATTAAATTATAATCAAGTAGAAGAATCAAATAGGTACTGGCCGTTTTAGCAAATAAAAGTGTTATAAATACTACTGTTATAAATAATAATTTTATTCTCTTTGGTATCTGGATAAAAAAAAAAATCTAATCAAACCGAAAGTCATGTAACAATATCTCGAAAGTACCTATCATCTGTGCATGTATCATGTGACTATAAAATATTGCGTAGAGGCACGCTATTTCCGTGTGAGACATGATAGATCGCATGTTTATGACATATGCCATGCATATAGGATGAAAGTAAATTAAACTATGTCAAAGTAAAACATAACATCACAACCAGGTACCTACCTATATATCATACTTATAGGCTTATAGGAAACGCTACATTCCATATTTTTCTGGGCATTTCTCAAGCTCAATATAATTGCCTCCATGGTCTAGTGGTCTGAGCCATGGACTCTCAATCCGAAGGTCGTGGGTTCGATTCCTATTGGGGAACACACAGTTGATATTTTGTCAATTTACCACGGTCGCTGTCTTTTCTCAGAAATCTATTAGTTGTGCTATTAGAAACTGTGACACCAGGGTTCATCGGGTTGTTCGACTCGAAAACCCAATTGATAAGAAGAAGTCAAGTTATAGACTTCTCAATCTTTATCCGGGGGAAGATATGAGGTGGTGGTTGTTATTGTGACCAAACAACTGTCAGGAAAGTCCTTTAATAATAATAATAAATAAATCATTTATTTCTTGAGTTACAGAAACAAACATAATCTAGAACCCGCCGCATAGCAGTTTGTTGGCGGAGACAATAATAGATACTTTCATTTACTTTTTATAAAAAAAAAAGAAAAAAATACACGTGTAAATAGTTTCAGTTTAACTATAACAATACGTTGTTATTCTCATACAGTGTTCCAGAGAAGTGATTATATTCTCTTTTGTATTTATTCAGTTGACAACATATGATTCATATTCATAATAGCATGTATTCCATGACTGATTTGTAGTTGAAACAGTATTGTAATAGCATATTATTGTATTGTTCTTCAGAACAAGTTTATTCGAGTTTACTGCACATAACAATGAATAAATATGTAAGTAGTTTATACAAATTTTCACAAATTATTTCGAAGTCAATGAACTTTCGAGTCTATGTAAATGTTTTCAAAACTTAATAATGCAAATATGTTTTCAAATTACAACTAAAGTTTGTGTAATTCTCCAGATATTAATAACTTCGATCGTTAAGGAGAGTGTACAAATCATACCGTAGGCTATATAAAATGGTGGTTAAATTGTGACCTTTGGGATCATAGATAGGTCAATGAAAAGGTCAGATGAGACAAATGCGAAATGTATAAAAGATAAAAAGCCTAAATTCCAATGCAGAAAACTACAAATTTTGCTTTGTCTTGCTTTGCCCAACAATTTTCCTATCGATACCATCTATAAAGATACGATGTATTGACTACATGACATTTTTTGATATAGAGATTATTTTCTTCTTTTCTTTTTATCAGATAATAATTTAATCAAGTGCAAGATATGATTTTAGATTAGATAATTGACTTGAAGTCATAAAACAAACAAATTTGAAACTGTTTCTGTAAGTAGTGAATGATTCCATTCAAACTTTTTACATTCATAAGTCCATTAAAATTCCAAATATTACAGCTCTATACCACGGTTTCAGCAACCCAATCGGATATTATTTGTCGTAAAATGGAACGCCTCATCCGACGACCCGACTCAGCGGCATTGCAGAGTCATAAAAGTAACAGCCGGAGGAAGTTTTGCGTTGCATTGCTGGCTTTACTGACTGTTACATCAGCTAGATCAGTCCAATGCTAGACGTAGAATTCTCCAGATCAGGAAGTACATATTACATTCACAAAGAGCACTGCGCTGGTGCCCTTTCACTTGTGTGGTATTAATATCCTTAAGTCGGCCTATACGACACCAGTGCAGATATAGGGTGAGGACATTCGATCTGACCCAGCGCAGCGCCGCGCCGTTCCTATTCACTGTCACTGTCAATATAACAGCTTCAAATATGACTCCGCAATGTAACGCAAAAACGCCTTCGCCAATACCACGCCTCCGGCTCAGTGCGAGTATGAAATTGTATTAAAGTAAGGGATATTTTGACAGGATTCCAGGCAGTAGTACTATATATTCTGTGGCAGGGATTAGAAGGGACCGTGTCCATATTATAATAATAAAGATAAGCCCTAGGGTCATGAAATGTACGCAATGATTCGGAAAAGTGTGATTTCGGTAGTGTGCCTTCTCATTGTCTCAGGTTGTCAAAGAATAAGAAAACAAACCTTAGTACAGAAGGCACACCCGCAGCCGGCGATGACGGTGACTTTGTCGGGCGGCGTGTCTTCTAAACACAGCTTGCAGTTGACTGGTGCAGCGGGAACGAAGCCGCCGCCGGCGTTGTCCAGAGAATACCTGAGAAAGAATGACTACAATGAAAAATGGTATTAAAATCAAAATATTTTACTATTTCACTACTTTCTACACTTTTTTTTCGTCTTCCAGTAAAAATAAAATATCAGAACGTACCTGGACCCGCCGGCGCCGGCTAGAGACAGCAAGGAAGAGCATCTGGAGCATACTGAAGGAGCTCGTAATCTATTTGTCGCTCGGATAGGCTCGGATACTTTTTCCCGATCCGTTAAAGCTAGGACCGTTGAGCATTTCCTCAGACCTGCAACAAGAGAGATGTAGTTATTTGTGTGTCAATGATTTTCCGAATGGGGATTCAGCGCTTTTGAATCTGATTTGTGTTGGATATGAAGACTGATGTTGATGTGTTATGTTGTGTAAAAAATAGTTCAAGATGTTTGTATGGGCTTGACACGAGGTATTTCTAAGTAATAGTTTGAATTTCATATCAAAATGTAATTTAATGAAAATGTTTCTGTGTATTTTTTTTTCTTATTTTTAAGTCACATAAACAATAAACAAAATCAGTAAAAGCTGAGCAATCGCCATTAACATTACTTGTTTATATTAAATGCAAATATACGACCAAGCAAAAGTGTTTTTCAAAAGTCATATTAATAAAATATTACTGTCTATATTACCGCAGCTCGTATTAAACTTTATAAACAGCTGCACAAACACAAACAACCCAAGCACGTCAAGGCCAGTAAGACATTCCTGTTATACTAACAGGCGTTCTTCTTGAAGAAATTTAAGAGGCCTAACCATATTTCACGGCCGGCCGAAATAGGTATTTGTCTCTCACTCACACAAACGCAGCACAGCCACGTGCTGAACAAGGAGAGTAGATTTGAACTCCCTCGGAATTAAAAACGTAAGCGACAAAATGACAAATTAGTTAAATTATGAATGAAAATAACATCAAAATCAAAAAATATTACTACAATGGATCAAGGTTAGTATGCTTTATGTTTTAAGAAAAAAGTTACGTAGTAGCTCGGTTGCCTTATTCATTAAAAACCGTTTTAAGTTTTTTTTAAGACCTGATTTTATGATTTTTTTTAACATGTTAAAACTGTTTTGATTGTGTTTTCAATACTTCATCGGACGAGAAATATTTCCAAGATCAATATAATATTTTTGTCAGCAAGCGTAAACGCAATACTTTGGCTAGAAATCATTTAACGCAACATCAATAAAAATATAAAGGCCCCTAAAGACTTTTTTCCAATTTATCCTTCCATCTGGACTGGGAGTGATTGAAAAATATAGAATGTGCCAGCTGTATCTGGCATGCTGTAAAAACCAGCTAAGGGATTCAAGGGTTTCAGTGTATTGCAATTTAAGCAATTTACATACATGACCATCTGAAATAACCCTCAAAACTTGTCAGACGTGGCGAAATGACCTTTGGGTCGTTTTCGATCTGCCTACCCCATCAGGTATAAAGGCGTGGTTTTATGTACGTATGTACGAGTCTAAAATTCACACTTAAATGCTTAAGTTTAAGGTCGAATTTTCAATGAGCGGACTGTGTCATTCTCAGTCAACTTAATTGGCTCGAATTATACTCTCGTTTAAAAAGGGAAAAGCCGAAGTGGCGAAGAAGGGTTTTTATTTTTACATATTATTTTAAGCTTTCGCGGTTGTAAAAATGTTTTTATAGTTATAAGGGTTTTTCCTTCATAAATTCCCATGTCTTGAACTTGATGGTGAAGGTGGGAAAGAAAAATGCTGTACATTATTTATACGCTAGGATGTGTGAAAAATTATTTACGTGTGGCTACAAATATGACATTTAAGGAAGCAAAAAAAAAATTACACGTGCAAATTAAAATAGCTCTGTGACTATAAAAATACACCTGTTTAAAAAAAAAACTGTATATGACCACAGAGCGGAAAGCCTAATAAGAAAAAATATACATACAGTCTAACAATGTTATTCAATGTCGTTATGGTTAACAAATAGTTGAAATTATGTTAATACAGATGTCTAGAATGTTCTAGACTATTTAGTATTATTGAAAGTTCGCAAGAGCACCAGACCGTTAACAGTTGTTGGCAATACCTACTAATGAAACTGAATCAAAGTGGTTTGCTAAGTCAAGTTTAGTACAATAATTTATCCGATGATAACAATAATAATATTTTATTTATGGTAGGTTTTTTGTTAAATTAATAATATCTTGCACTTATTAATAGAAAATAATGTAAAATATTTATAGTACCTTACCTATACCTACCTCTAAACACTATCAGATCAATGAAAACAAATATAATTAAATCGTTTAAACCATGTCGGAGCTATAGGCCTATTAGCTGTGCTATTAGGCGGTTTAAAAACTCTGACACCAGCGTTCATCGGGTCGTTCGACACGAAAACCCACTTCATAAGAAGAAAAACTCAGCAACTCACCTTCTAGCAGAGGTTGTGGTTGAGACAGCACCGAGTCCCGCGAAGCAGCCCTACGGACCGGCTTCGCGGGCCGAGCTAAGGATTTTAGGCCTCCACTCAGGATTAGTTCTAACGCCCTCCGGCCTCCGGGCCCATTGGCGCCACCGCCCATCTGAGGACAAAAGTAAAATCAGGTTAGTTAAGAAAAGAATAGAGTAGATTAGTATAGTCCTACACTATAAAAAAAAATGCAACTCGACGAAATATAGCATCCAAAATTTTTTAGATAAAGCCTTTCATACATATATATATTCTTTGTTCTCTGAACATATTTAATTCGACATAAAATCTTTGCTTTTGACATCGGCAATTTACATGGCTATATTGGCTATGTACTTAGTAAAGTAGGTACATTAGGTATTGCTTAGTCATGTTAGATCCGTTCATAGCGTTAACGACAAATATCAATAAAATACGAAAAGGGTTAAAAAGCGAAGATATACAATCATTTATCACGTAAATTTTACACAAAGATGGCTGACACAAATGAATGTAGTTACATCATTGTACATAATATCGTTAATTCAAGCTCAAATTATAAAATAAATATCAAGTCAATGTGAGATATACCTCAACAATACAACTCAGTGATTATCATGGATTTGTTAAGATCAGATGACAAAATAGCAAATTATCGTATGTTGTAAAACAAACAGTAGGTATACGAAATTATGAACTTGGAATATTAAATTTGTTATTTCTATAGGAAAATACCGGGTGTAACCGTGTAAGGAATAGCGAATCAGAAACTGATAGGGATTGTTCATTCAGCGAAACTGAACAACTTTCACCAAAAAAAAATTTCAGAAAAAAAAACCACCTTGATCAGTCAATTTTTATGGAAAGGCCAAAAAAGAAATAAATTTCTTGGAAAAGAAAAAAAACCTGGTGAACGTTGTTCAGTTTCATTTACTGAGCAACCCCTATCAGGTTCTGGTACGCTGTCCCTTACACCCTTTATATAGGTACTTAACGTGAGCAAAACCACAGTCAAGTACAAATTAACATGGTTGAATCTACTTATGGTTAATCATGAGGTATTTGTAGGACTCTATCTATGTGATCAAATAAATATGATCAAATAAGTACAATATAGGTAAGAGTCAGTTTATCTAATGCTAATAAATAAATGATTCAAGCATAAAGATAACATAAACAATACATAATACATACATACATAAAATCACACCTTTGTCCCTAATGGGGTAGGCGCAGAGCGAAAACGACCTAAACAAAGGACGTTCCGCCACGTCTGACAAGTTTTGAGGGTTATTTTATTTCAGATGGTAATATCGCTATAGTGACAGGTTGTCAGCCCATCGCCTAAATTACAATACATTATAACCCTCGTATCCCTTAGCTGGTTTTTACAGCATGCCCGGGAGGAGATGCAGCTGGCACATTCTATGTTTTTCTATCACTCCCAGTCCAGCATGGAAGAGAATTAAACATAAACAATTCACATCTAAATAAGTATTTCGCTTGCTTTATGTATCTATTCTATGAATAAAATAATGATGAGTTTGACTGAATCTAGATATTTCCTCAAAGGTTTAAGCAGTATTTTTGCCATATTTCTTGGCCAATTACTGCTTGCCTTCGACATTTCCTACATCTGCTCCAGACAGTAACTAACAATACTTGCTGTATTGACAGGTTGTCATCCAAATCGTTTCAATTGAAATATACCATTACTCGAAATATACGCAGCTCAAGCTAGCTAAAGTCATATTCAGATTTGGTGGTTGTATATTAAAAATGAGATTTTTAGAAAGTAGCTTCTAATTTATACTAGAACGAAATATCTGAACTATTAGTACCTAGCTATTAACAAGTAAAAGAGTCTACTTATCTCTTATCCCTAAGGCGCATCACTCCCACCTCGACTCTACAACCTGTGTGCGATGTGCCTAACTGAATTATCACATAATCGTCACAGCCCATCATAATCAGTTGTATCTTCAAATGGGATTATCCGTTAATATGTAGCAACACAACACACACACTTTAGTGACACGCGGAAATCCTATCACTGAGTAATCTCTAGAATTAAACGCCCGCGCAGAAAAAGGCTTACTGAGGTAAACACATAATGTATAATACAGAGGAAAATTTACAAATACTATACCTACTTGGTATAAATAGTTGAAGATAGAAAATCCACTATAACGTTAAAGATAATATACCTTATAAAAAAGGATATCAAAAAATCATGTTAATAATTTACAGTGAAGCTCAAAGAAATATGAAAATGATATTGGAAAGAAGTCTCAAGAATGTGAGTTCAAGATACTGTCAAATTTCTTTAGTTCAATGACATTGACATTAATGGGTCTAAACTTGGGTCAGAAAGGCAACCTATTGTTAATGAATATAAACAATAGGTGATAGCGATATGCTATCATATAATATCATAATGAATAGCTATCAATCAACATGCCCGAATCAATAAACGAATTCTTGACATTGATATAATGAATAGGCTGGCGCAGTGAGGGAATTTTGTAGATAATGACATTGAATGTTATCACAGAATACTTAAGAAATAAAAAATAGAGTTTAATTTCACGCCTTATACTTTACGGGGAAGGCAGAGCGTAAAATGCTTCGTAAAAGGCGCTCTCGCCTCCCTCTCCCTCCCTCCCCTCGAATCCCTTTTGCTGCCTTCTACAGCATGCCCGGGCGGAAGGGCAGGTGGAACATTCTATGTTTTTCTATCACTCCCAATTACTACTTAGACTATTCCATTTATGTAGTTATGTAAATTATAGGGGTCGCGAAAGTTTTCAATATCAAAGCAGCCATGAAATAGTTCCAAAATAACTAAGTAAGTAGTTCAGGGATATCTATTCAGTTGCGAATTTCGACATAGTTTTCCATTAATCGATATTTGATTACAGCCTAGTGCTGAATAGGGTTTTGTTCGCTTTGTTAAGGTCTAGACAAATTGAGTAATTTCTCTTGTAAGGAAAACTATTGAATAACTATAGATAAGGAACTTTCGTTCCAATTTTGAAATCAGTTGGCAAAGTTTTGCACATCGCTGAATAGGCTTGTTTCCTGGGTGGCATTTTTTTTTTAAACGTTTATACTTAAAACTGATGGCTAAAATATTGTGGGTCTCATACATCATTTTCAAAAAAATGCTCATTTAGATTTAATAATCGAGTTAAACATATAGAATTTATGGATCTGACCACTAGCCCACGGAGTACAAATAAACTCTAGTGCTTTACTAGGTCTTCTTACGTAACCACGTAAACAACTTTATATTCAATTATAGAAAATAGATTCAATTTATAATAAACGCGACGCCATAGTTTATGCAATAATCAGCAATTAATAACAGATAATGAAGAAATTAATAAAACTGAAGTTAATACTTGATACTTGTCTATTATAAATCTTGGAGAGAATGATGATAAAAATAAATTTAATTACTGTTCGTGACGAGAATTGTAATTTGCGCCATTTTTTAGGAGTTTTTCTTTTGTGTCACGTGATGTTGAATAATGATGAGGTCAAAGATCAAGCAACTGTTTTCACTTGGAAAACTACCAAGTACAGAATATTTTTATTTCACGACTGCCGCTCGGTCAAACTTGTGGCTGTGCGTGCAGACATATTACGTCCTTATGGCGAACTCACGCACACTGAGACAATGTGCTTGTAGGCACATTTACACACACACAAGTATAATATAAGAATGGCAAAGCGGCAGTCGTTAGATAAAACAACTATATGTAATATCTATTCATTGTCTAAATCTGAACATGCAATCATAACCTGCGTCTGATATCATAAATTCACCGCATTCATCTTTATTTAAGTTAGGCGGTTTCATTGAGTGGGGAATATTGGGGAATATTACAATCTACATGCAGGGAATCCCACAGAATTACCGTTTTCGTCCTAAAATTGGCTTCAGAATTTACAGTTCCTTTATCTTTATCGAGATAAGTGATGGCTATAATCATGTCTGTCATACTTTTTCCTTCCTTGTCGGAAATTCCAGGGTAATTTTTGACAGTTAACATGGGTCCCGTAAACGTGAAAAATACTTTTTGGAAGTGGACATATTACGGCTGAAATGATAAGGAAACGTTCTCAAATCACCGGTTTGAAAGTAAACCTTAATCCGTAAATAAATATACCAGTACAAGTGAGTCTTCTAACAAATCTGATTTTAACCTAGATTCCATGTAATGCGATAGTTCACAGTTCACAGGTATTCAGTTACATAAGTTATTTTATTACTAGCCTTGGAAGACACTTAGTTTTGTATCACAAAGTAAACAAAATTTAAGACTTAGCTAGACTTTGCTGAGTCTAGACTTTTGGACCCTAAATCTAGGTAGTTTTAGGCATAGCTGATGTAGGTCTAGGATATCCACTTGGGCTAGGTTTCGTTGGTAAACTTGTTTGGCCCGAAACTGCTTAGGTTTAAGTACTTGTGTATAGTTTGTAATTAATGTTTCCTGACGGTTCTAGAAGCTACGATTAGTATGTTTTTTTATTATATGTTTATGCGATGACTTTATAGTCACATAGGTACCTACCTACATATACATACTTTAAATTTACAAGTAGTATTTGCGTTATCAATTATAATTGGAACTAAGTACTAGTTTTACAATCTTATGAAAGAGTTTTTCGATGGGAAAAAAATTAACGCGGTAAAATCTGGATCAGGAAAAATATTGGTAATTATTAAAATCGGTTCAGTAGTTTCAGAGCTTACCCACCGATAGCTATTTAACTCACTAACAAAGCACACCTTTCCTCTTTAAAATCCAGGAATGTTATCTGTGGTTGTGTTTTTTTGAATTTTTGATTCCTGCCATTCGGCTGTCGCTTTCATTATCCTTCTCGAAGACTATGATCTTCGGTAATGAGTAGCACGATGCAAGGAGAGGTGATGTGCGAAAAATAGTTTACACACACCATCATCTTCATCTTCCTAGCCTTTTTCCCGTATTTTACGGGATCGGCTACCTAATCCAGGGGATTGACCGAGGGTACTGGTTTTTACACAGAGCGACTGCCATCTGACCTCCGCAACCCAGAAGGGAAACCAGACCCAATCCTAAATTAGGTTACACACAAACTTTGAATTTCTTCGTAGGTGTGTGCAGGTTTCCTCACGATGTTTTCCTTCACCGTAAAAGCGGCGAATAAACGTACATATGAACTTCGAAAACCGAAAAACATATTGGTACGTGGTGGGATTCGAACCACGACCTCCTGCATAGAAGGTCGCGGCCCTATCCACTACACCATCCGGGCTTTTTTACACACACCTCCTATTACATAAATAAATATACCTATTTAGTATTTACATCAGGTTTTTTATAGAGTTGGATTTAACCTAACCTTAGCTGCTCGGTTTCACCTGCGACTTTAAGGATTTTCCCGTGGTATAAGTAGCCTACCCAACTAGCAAAATTTTCAATATACAGCTATTATTAGCTGTATATCAGCTGTAGAAACAGTCGCATATCTATTGTAAACAAGCTTATATCATGCGAATTTGGCCCCACTTTAATCGCTATTAGGAGATATATTAGATATATTAAAGCTCCGCTTAGGACTACCGGGAAACAAATAATTTGTATATCTGTGTCCTTCTGAGCTAGTTGGTGTTAAATCAGTGACAAAAATTCAATTGTGTCACAATTAGGAAACAGAAGGGTCGCAGCTAACGCTGATTTACAATAATTTGATTTCAAATTGTTGATTGGGATTCTATAATAACACTTCTTTTGTTTTGTGCGGACTTGTGCGTGATTTGGAACTCTGACAGGATTTTATTAAATTAAAACCAATTATATTGGTAAGTATCTTTATAATTTCCTCCATCTTGAAATCCATCGGTAAAAATTGACCGTATATTTTAAGTTTTAGGTGAAATTCATATGCGCTTGCAATTTTACTGATAAATGGGTACCATATTATTACTGTATTTTTAATGCCCCCCTCGAATTAATAATATTTAATAAAATTTAAATATTTTTATTAATTAGGTATTTGCAAAGACATCTATATACAACTAATTAGAGTTAAGGGAGCTGCTAACCAGAAGATATACAACATCTCGCCGCCATTACGGTGTTTAGGGTTCCTCAGGTTCAAATTAAATAAACCTTTGATATAGTCCGGTAAATTCAATGTTCTTTCCCTTCTTCCGCGTTTATAAGACCCATCTTTCTTGTAATTACTCCATTTTTGATCCATGTTTTTGCACAAACTTGGAAAAATAAAAACTTGTGAAATAAAATATCGTCACCGTCAGCCATAAAATAATGTTTTGCTACAATTTGATGTCAAGAAATCCAATATGCAGCAGAAAGGTGAGATATACGCCCATTTTTGAATAAATATGCATCTTTTTAGCGTTATATTAGAGATAAGAAAGTTAATATATTGCCAGTGATAAATGAGAAATATATTATGCTGCATTACATCTATTGAGTGGTAATAAAGGTTCAGTTATCATTAATATAACGCAAGCGATAGTGGATATACATAAAGAGCATATCTGTGATAAAACAGCTACTGTGACATCTATTATATCACTAGTTAGCTGCAAAGGTTCTAATATAACACTGGCTATATATCAATGATAGCAGAGCCACATAAGTTCATATTTGCGTTATAGTAGTATCATGAAAACACTAATATACAACATAACTGCTCTAATTGAGGTTTTGAGTATACTATTTTACAACAGTGTTATATGTAATGTAAAAGGCAGCTATGTAAACGTTTATATCGTAGGTTATAATCCCAATTAGGCTGTATATTGTTATACAGCTATCTGGTTTCTCATATCACATAATATATCACTAGCAGCCATAAGCGTTACTTATTTACAACTTTAATATCTCTATGTAGCGATAAGATCTTGCGATTTTGCACAATTTTGCTAGTTGGGTATTTAGTCTATGGCATTATCGACCGAGAGTCACCGGTCGAGTGCGCGCATTAAACCTCCGGAAGGAAACCAAAGGAAACTGGTCATCATCAGCCCGACAGTCCACTGCTGGACATGGGCCTCCCCATAAATTTTGGGTATATATGCCATACTCACCACGCTTGGCAGGCGGGTTGGTGAGCGCAGTAGGTAGAAGTGTTTGCATTCACCTGCAACGCTTCTGCCCATTCCCTGGATTCATCCCTTAGTCGCCTTTTACGACACCCGCAGGAAGTTATGGGGTGATGCTATTCTAACCCGGCGCCGGTATTGAACAAAATATAAAGAAGCACAACAGAGCAGGACTCCAGTTCATAGGAAGAGTTTAAATTGAGAGAGATACATTTTATTTCCAGTGAGATCTCTACCTTGCATCGTGCTACTCATTACCGAAGATCATAGTCTTCGAGAAGGATAATGAAAGCGACAGCCGAATGGCAGGAATCAAAAATTCAAAAAAACACAACCACAATTAAAGTTCCTAACCCAAAATAGCTTCCTAGGTAGGTAATTCAAACGACTTCCAATTTGCGCGCTTGTTTTATTTCTGCGTTACGCACATTATTTACAGTATCTACTGTTAGCAGTGTCCATTGCGTGCCGTTACGCACACAACCGTGACCTTGTGAAGCACAAATCCGACAATATACACGTTTGTTAACTTGAACTAATATGTATAATACTAATACCTACATTTCACCAGCAGCTTATTGAAGGAATTCGATGTTTCTCGCGGCATAAATGGAATTTCTTACTTCTGGATAATGAACCCTTTCAATTGTAAAAGATTTTGTTAAATTGGTGCAATAGTTTTTTTTTTCAATAAAAACAGCTGTAAAATATTAGTAGGTATACCTATACCGGGAAAGGATGGAAAATCTACGATGTAGGAACTTCTAGTCATTTTCCTACATAAAGAAAACCATTTTACAAGTTGTCGAATAGTACCTGCAATTTTATTTATTTATCGTATACCTAGGGTATGGCATTACTTGCTGCAAGGTCCAGAGGACAGCTGCAATAATATTAATTTTCCGTTGATTATCGCGTATCATCTGAGCATTAGGTAACGAGTGGTACAGAAAGTCCATTGCGTGTTGTTAACCCGTTGTTATGAACCACATTATGGACAGCCGTGACCTTGATCTGTTGCCGGCAAATGCAACTGGTCAACGAACGTTGCACAATCCTTCTAACGTTAGTCTATGCTAGTATCGATACTTAATGCTTTAAATGGGAAAATCTGTCGGTCTGTGAGGGCTAACGATTCGGCGAGATCACGGCTTAATTAAATCTTGACTTAGATTATTGCCGCCCCGTTTCGTTCTCTCATGATAGAAAATTACAGGTGACCTTTTTAAGTCAAGATTTAGTGATTTTGTGCGCATACGAATTGCCCCCAGTACGTTACCTATTTACGCATATACCTACAGCAGAACAGACTTTTATTAAAATTGGCAGGATTATGGTATCTCAAAGACGGAAACAAGCTAAGTACTTTTTGGAAAATTCCTCATTCCTACGGGAATACTTATTTTAGACGCAGGTGAAATCGCGGGCGGAAAGTTAATATTCATCCATAATTTCACAGTACAAGACAGGAACAGCAAATCATCTAGACGTTTGACGGTTATTTACCTCTACTGTGCCACAGTTTTTTGCCCTTATAGTACCTAAAGTGGCATGCGACAAAAATGGCTGAACTAACAGGTTAATATTTGCTGCACCCACACGTATCAAGGTTATTTATACACATTTCATGGAGCCAGTAGTACCGTTTAAGTCGAGGAAGTTCTAGAATTTATTTATAAAATTGCAATAGAAATAATTTGCGCTATCAGCTGATGCATTTTGTATGGAAGGTAAAAATTTATTTTTCGTTTTTCGACCTATGTTCCTTAAGGAAAGTTGTTCAGTTTCATGGGTAGATTCACACATTTCTCGATGCATATACCATTTATGTTATACGTTGTAGAAGAATAAGAAGTGTATAAGTATTTCTTTCAGTTGAACGATCGGCCTGAATCCCTATCGACATCGATACGAGGGGAATAAATCGAGTTTTATTGTATTGTTGCCATTTTACGACCGAGCTACGAGGTTCATGACCCAATATATCGCGAAGTACTAGATTAAAAAGAATACTAGAAAAGAAACAAATCTAATCCATTTCATGATATTTATTGTTCTCCTTATTAAGTCGACGTTCGATGTAATAAACCCTGGTAGCACAGCTTAAGGTCTCTGAGGCTCTGACATTGTCTTTTATAACGACCACTATCAAAACAGCGATTGGGATCGACAGCTTAACGTGCCCTCCGAAGCACGAAATATTCTTTCTTACATACATTCAGGTGATTCACCCTGCATTGTCTTAACACAACTGGGGAAAACCTCAGTCCTCACAAAGTGATAAATTGACAAATATCAACTTTTGTGTTTTCCCGTGGGAATCAAACCCACGACTCCGGATCGAGAGCCCAAGGCTCAGACCACTAGACCACGGAGACAGTTTGTATTGTAATGTTTCTGTAAACTTTGCTTCGCTTGCAATCTTGCAGGGAAATATAGGGATACGATGAGATTATGATAATATAATGTAAAACTAAAAGCGACCGAGTTTCTTGCTTATTCCAACTATTTATGCAAAATGTTCATGCAATTTAACTGGTCACAAGAATAACTTTATGCAAAACTAACGACGACCCGCAACTAGAGACACAATTTTATAGTCTGTTTTGTTCCGTTTTCAAAATGGTTGCTTTTATGAAAATAATAAATGATCTTAAATAATGAAAATATAGGTAGGTATTACCAACTGCTTATTTTTACGGGAATAGTTACTGTTATTGTTAAAAGTCAGTGGAGGGATAAGGGATACATGAGTTACGGATCAAAAGTCAGACGTGGTGTAGACGATCTTTATACTATTAAATCGATGACGCTATTTACCTATACATACCTAGTAAAGCACGTACTCGTAAAATGCTTGAGTAAGTTTATAAATAAATGAATTTAGTAGTATGAGTGAAAATAAAAACAATACCTAGTGAAAAAAAACACTATGCTGTTGCTATGAAAAAATCTGCTTAGTTAACTAAACTAACCTAACATAACCTCACTGTTCTTCCCCGGTTGGATATTTTATAAGGAAAATAGATGTTCTGTTTTATTTCAATCAATTTGCCTTGACTAATTTGTTCTTGTAAGATTCAAGGTTAGGTTTACCTAGGTTTTATATTTTGATGAATGTTAGGGAAATCCATTTTTTTGGAATCAAAATATTTGCATATAAAATATAATCGCAACACGTCATGTCTAAAAGGTAAAGGGAAGCAACCCTACGAATAATTACGTCAGGTGGTTTGAATGATAGCTAAAAACAGCCCTTGTCTATATACCGGGTGTAAGGGACAGCGTACTGCAAACTGATAGGGATTGCTCAGTCAAAGAAACTGAACAACTTTCACCAGGAAATTCTTTTGCTTTAACGTACAAATCGTCTGATCGCGGTGGTCATTTTGTATGGAGAAGTCATTATTTTTTCATTTTCTTAAAGAATTTCCTGGTAAAAGTTATTAAGGCTCGTATTTATAAAGCGATCTCAAGAGTGAGAGCAATATTAAGTATGGATTTGACAGATCGTTTTGTACTGAAGTGACATTTCTGATACGAACTCAAACTTGCTGTCACTCTTGAGAGCTGATTATAAATACGGGCCTCAGTTTCATTGATTGAGTGATCCCTATCACTTTACGGTACGGTCTCCCTTACACCCAGTATACTCTTTCTTTTATAATTATAGCTGAAGAACATTGAAAATCGACCTTGAACGAGACGAGATAAACAAACGTATGAACTTCAACTTGAAACAAAGCCAAGAGAAAGAAGACAGTGCAAACATAAACACGCGAATTAGAAACATGTCTGCTATAAATTACAATGTAACATAACAGCCAAGGCTGAATAAAAATAATGGCACGTTTAGCGGTGAAGCGGTGAAAAAATAGAAATTATTTATTGTGAAGTCCACCATTGTATAAGTAGGTACAAAAATATGCAGCAGAAAGGTGAGATATACGCCCAATAATCTTCTTTTTCTTTCGCGAAAATTGTCAGGTTGAACGAACCGATGAACCTTTGGGCCAGATTTCTTACACCGCTTCACAGACCTTTGAAGTTATAGGAAAACATAATAAAGCTCTTTATTAATCAAAGACATCGTACCTTTTTTGGGAAGGTAGTTGACCGCCCCTGCTTAAGGTGAAAGTTCCTATTTAGAGGACAAAAGGTCATTTTATCCAACTTATAAAATGGCGACGTGATTTAGGGAACTCATTATGGTACCGACTTAAACAGCCGAGAATGATTTAGGAAGGTGTTTTCTAGAATAAAATGAGATTTTCTTTTGTATTATCTAAGTCAAAAGTGATACCTTCCTAAGGGAAATTACCTTACAATAAAGTTTGTAATCGTAAAATGATAGGCTTTGATTTTTTGTGTTTTTACAATTAGGTATATAGGAGCTGCTGAATATTTTTGTACCTACTTATACAATGGTGGACTTCACAATAAATAATTTCTATTTTTTCACCGCTTCACCGCTAAACGTGCCATTATTTTTATTCAGCCTTGGCTGTTATGTTACATTGTAATTTATAGCAGACATGTTTCTAATTCGCGTGTTTATGTTTGCACTGTCTTCTTTCTCTTGGCTTTGTTTCAAGTTGAAGTTCATACGTTTGTTTATCTCGTCTCGTTCAAGGTCGATTTTCAATGTTCTTCAGCTATAATTATAAAAGAAAGAGTATACTGGGTGTAAGGGAGACCGTACCGTAAAGTGATAGGGATCACTCAATCAATGAAACTGAGGCCCGTATTTATAATCAGCTCTCAAGAGTGACAGCAAGTTTGAGTTCGTATCAGAAATGTCACTTCAGTACAAAACGATCTGTCAAATCCATACTTAATATTGCTCTCACTCTTGAGATCGCTTTATAAATACGAGCCTTAATAACTTTTACCAGGAAATTCTTTAAGAAAATGAAAAAATAATGACTTCTCCATACAAAATGACCACCGCGATCAGACGATTTGTACGTTAAAGCAAAAGAATTTCCTGGTGAAAGTTGTTCAGTTTCTTTGACTGAGCAATCCCTATCAGTTTGCAGTACGCTGTCCCTTACACCCGGTATATAGACAAGGGCTGTTTTTAGCTATCATTCAAACCACCTGACGTAATTATTCGTAGGTTGCTTCCCTTTACCTTTTAGACATGACGTGTTGCGATTATATTTTATATGCAAATATTTTGATTCCAAAAAAATGGATTTCCCTAACATTCATCAAAATATAAAACCTAGGTAAACCTAACCTTGAATCTTACAAGAACAAATTAGTCAAGGCAAATTGATTGAAATAAAACAGAACATCTATTTTCCTTATAAAATATCCAACCGGGGAAGAACAGTGAGGTTATGTTAGGTTAGTTTAGTTAACTAAGCAGATTTTTTCATAGCAACAGCATAGTGTTTTTTTTCACTAGGTATTGTTTTTATTTTCACTCATACTACTAAATTCATTTATTTATAAACTTACTCAAGCATTTTACGAGTACGTGCTTTACTAGGTATGTATAGGTAAATAGCGTCATCGATTTAATAGTATAAAGATCGTCTACACCACGTCTGACTTTTGATCCGTAACTCATGTATCCCTTATCCCTCCACTGACTTTTAACAATAACAGTAACTATTCCCGTAAAAATAAGCAGTTGGTAATACCTACCTATATTTTCATTATTTAAGATCATT
>JARACY010002436.1:0-42725 GCA_029255725.1 Scrobipalpa atriplicella
GTTCAGTCATGTGCGAAACAGTATAGATCTATGTTTTAAAATGGGAAGATTAATAACGTTTTGCGTGGTGCTTTGTCTTTCCAGCCTAGTCGGTAAGATTGTTTATAAATTTATTTTTGTCCAGTTATATTAATAAAGTACTCAATAATAATAAAAAGATCATTTCTTCAATAAGGTTTAATATTTTTTTCATGTATTTTGTTTTTTCAGCTGCATTACCTTTCCCGAATCCTTTTCCGGAGCCCTTTCCTGAAGGATACAATAGGTACGCGTACAGGCAACCACAATACGTGAATAAAGCTGTACATACAAAGGTTCTTTTGTCTCTTGAAGTTTCTTGACAGTTCTATTCTACTTACGTAGTAAACATGCGTACTTTGTTGTGTATCTGGGTGATTCGGGAATTGCGTCATCATCCATATAAATAACATAATTAGACAATGACCATTTACAAATGTTGGTAGAACTAATATTGATTTTGATTAGTTATAAACCAATAAGCATTTGTTCATATACAATAGCACCGTAATTTATCACAAAGAATTTGACATTACCAGCTGTTTATTACCTACTCATGATCATGAATGATAAAAACAGGAAGTTTAATTTTTTGTTTTGTATAATTCAAAACATAAAAATTTAAGTTATATTATTTTGATGAACGAGGTTCAGTTTACCTACCTACTTTATCAACTTTTCAATAAAAATACGAGAGAGCAAGACAGGGTAATAAATAAGCAGAAACATTCGCCAGGTCGTTTTCATATTCATTTGACGCTCCCTTTATTTCCCTGCATCAGCAATTTGAATTTCAGCAGTACGACCCAAGTAACAAAAAGTAGTCGAATAAGAGGCCATAGAACGTAACAGCACACACCATTTCTGGTCCAACAAGACCCCGATACAAGCTCCGTTTGTTCGAGGGTGGCGCAGTTATAGCTCAATTCAGCGTAATAACAATTTAATAGCAGCGTTACACATGACAAATAAGTCCAATAATGCTTATGTAAGAGTGTCTCAAAACTCCAAATGGTCCTTTTTCGGTCACCATTGGACCGTTTATTGTACTTGTTCGACTAATACAAGCGTTTTCGGTGCCTTAATTGCACATCATTCATTCACCATTCATTCTTTTCATGTGAAAAAGTGCCGTGTAGTTAAAATTATTAAATTAATTTAACAAATTAATACAAGGATCTTGAGGTGAGTAAGATTTCATTTTGTTATTATATATAATATACGTATAAAAGGATAAAAATGATGTGCGGTGGAAGTTTTATTGATATACTGGGGTCAGGTTTACCACAAGTTTTAAGTGCCCCCCTCGAATTATTGATCTTTCGCTAAAATATTTATCAATTTATTTACTTGTCTCTCATCACTGTCACTGTCATCTTAGATTCGGAATGAAATTGGGGTTCCGCAAGACAAATACTACACCATGATTTGATTTGGCTATGATTCTGAACAGGCTTAAAGACAACAATAGAAGTTTAGACTTGATTAAGTTTATTGAGTTTAGTCTGTGGTTTAGTCAACATCTTGGTTTTTTTCCAGTGGAATATTACGAAAAATGGTCGTCATTATGGAAATTCACTTTCTTACAAAATGGTGGAATTTAGCTCTAAAAGTGAGATTAAAAAACTCCTTTTGGACTTAATGATCCTGTATAAGCAATACTAATTACTTTTACAGGCCAATTTAATATTATAAACGAGATAGATACTCTCTTACAGTACTAACATGTGTTATAAAAGGAACTAATAACGTCATTATATCTTAATTTGGCTCTTAAACAGTGTCGGACATTTATAGACATCTGAAGACGATTATAGTATAGATTAATCAAATAAGCAGAACCTGAAACGCGGTTATAGTACAAAATCACTCTATAGTAGTCCTGTTGTGACCACTAATGTACTAAAACTATAGCAAAGATCAGAATCTCCATAATACCACAATATAACCCCATAGTTGAGTTTTCAACACTGCTAAAACGAAATGACAATAACGGTTTGTTTTGGAGCCATTAGAACACAAATAAGACGAATAGAAGCATCGGTGAACAGTTTCATAGAGCAATATTGCTCTTTATTAGCTGTCCTAGAACTTACTATAGCTACATCCTATAACGGTGGTATAAAATGGCGTTGTAAACGTTTATGACGCTTTTTTATAGTTCTTTTTGGTCCAATATGCTTATAGAGTGTATATGTACTTTCTAACGCTTTTATAGTACACGATGTCACCGCAAACACCTTAATAACTTGATTATAGAGCTTTTTAGAGCAAAAAGCTAAAATTATTCGACTACTTTGCTGCTTGGGGAGTTCGCCCACTGTGTGATGAGATGACGAATGTGGAACGTAAGAAAAATACCGAATCAATGGCGCAATAATTGTTTCATTTTGAGAAGACGGTTAATTTATAGAAATGTTTGAAGTATATCTGCACGTGTGATACTCATACCCTTAAGGACGGATATAATATTCCTATATTTATGAGTGACCTCGTGCTAGAAAATAACATTGACTAAGAATGTGTTAGGTACAATATTTATGACAAATAAATTGTACCTCTCATAGTAAATCAGTCTATTTGATTGTCAATTTTGTATGACAGGTAAAATGTTGATTAGGACAAAAACAGACGTTTTTTTTTTGGTCATCAATCATGATCGAGTACAAGTGACTCCTGGATAGATTTTTGCTTATGCTGCTTTGGTACCTATAGGTTTCCTTGAAAATAATAAATTTTGACAGTTTTTTAAGTAACTAATTTTTCTATTGATAGCACAATAACACTTAGTCATGTGCATAATATTTTTAAACCCATGAAAATGATTACAATGCAATATTTATAGCTTATTTATACGTCAAGTTTATTGACGCAGTTGTAAGTAGGTACCTATTATAATTTATTAACGTCTTATAATAAGTAGGTAAATATTTTTACCATCAACGGATACTACTAAAACTGAAAAGTATTTTTCTTTCCTTAGATTTGACCAGTTTATTATGTTGGTATTTTTATGTCACCTAACAAACAAATGTTTTCTCATAACATGAATAGAAGCGCCATCTCGCATACAGTTGAGAAACAAATTCTAGATACAACCTTCCAGCGAACCTTTCAGCGAGTATCTTAGATCCATAAGTTTTGAACAGATGGCGTTAATTCTGAAAATAGGTACAGTCAACCAACTCTAACAGGGCTACTCCAAGCTGATGGAATGTTCTCCTTTTCTCAACGGTTTAATAACCTGCACAATTATACGAAATTTCATGAAAAAGTATAAACAATTACCCGAGAAAACTTCATCGGTTTGGGGCGGCCCTGGTACCCTAAAGAGTTGGTTGACTGTACAGGAAATTATTACCTTGAGTATGTGATGTAAACATATTCATAGTGACGTCGCTAAGTTGTGATAATTAGCATCCGTGTAGCGTTTTAGCTAATCGCAACAATCAAACGCGCACAAAAAGTGTTTGAAAGATGTCACGCCTGAGTGTTTTATTCTGTATCGTTTTATATTTGGAGTTTTCAAAAGGTAAGAAATCTTAGGCTTCTATTTTCAAAACTATTAAAAGAGAGTGCTGAAAACTGACATTATTTATTTGCTCAATCAATATAGGTAGGTACAAATTTCACAAAGAAATTCTTCAGGGAATTGTAACAGTTTTGAATTTCCCATACTAAATTACGACTTTAATCTGAAAACATACATAGGGACCAATACTATTTCTTTCTTTTTTCATTTCCAAGTAGACTTTCTTTGTAAAAGTTGTTCAGTTTTGTTGAGGGAGCAATTTTAAAACTTTTTTTTTATCTGTTATATTCAACACTTTGTTTACGTTACAGCTCAGATTTGTGTTGGAGCTAACGAAGAAATAGATAACTGCCCCGTCTCTTGTGGATACGACTTCTGTCCAAAAAACAACCTGGAGCCACAGCCTTGCAAGAAGAAGAAGCCATGTCCACCGCCAGAGTGCAAATGCACCTTCAACTACAGACGAGCTGTGAACGGAACTTGCATCCCTACAACTGCATGCCGTAAGTTACCGTAGTATACAGGAATCACATAAAAATATATTTAAAAGAAAACGTCCTTAAAAAATGACTTTCTCATACAAAATTACCACTTTAGACGGATAATTTGTATGGGATAGCCAATTTTTTTATAGTATGGTATTTAAATATTTTTAGTGACCCTTTATTTATACTAAAATAACCCACGATATTACGGTAGATATATGAGGTAATTAGTAAAAAAATAATCAAAGTAGGCTTGAAGAAAGATAACAGATATATTTTTGTAAGTATTGCGTATGCATATGGGCAATGACAACGAATCGTCTGTGTTTGTTAAAGCCCATCTTGTTCACCTGTCCTATATTTTTTATAATATGACCTCAATAAAACTGAATACTACTTCTACTTTCAGCTCCCTTCGCCTGCAATAACCCTCACGAAGAGTACAATCCCTGCCCCCCATACTGCCCAACTGACAACTGCAATCAGGCCTCAGAAGACGGCGAATGTCCTTTCCCTGGATACTTCATGACAGTCTTCTGCAATCCCTCCTGTCGGTGCATCAAGGGTTATTGGAGGAAAAACGGCGTGTGTGTTCCTTTTAGGGAGTGTGTTGGTTACTAGAAAATACTATTTTAATAGTTTTAAATTATGTGGGAGGCAATCCTTAGACAGGGTGTCAAAGAGGGACACTTGAACAAATGAAAAGTTAATACGAGTAATAACTGAGTTATAAATTCATATTAGGTAAAAAATATTTGTTTAATTTGAAAATCCTATTTTAGAAAATCTTATTTATAGGTACATTAACATAGCTATTTTACGGAACGGCATTCCGAAGGTCGCAGATTCAAATCCTGCCCGTGGCGAATCTTTAATTTCTTAATTGACAGTTGGAGTCGAACCCTGGCGTCAGAGTTTTTAAACGGGCAGTTCGTTGGCAGTCGTGTCAAACATCTGAACTGCAATTTTGCAGTTGGATAAGTACTGCAACTGACGCCGACTGCAATCTAAATATACGCCCGCTTGTCTAGTAAACACCTGTCAAGTAAAATAAGAAAAACATTCTGTATTTATTGTTATTGCATGCATTGTTTTCCAATAGTCAACAGTTTTTGTTTCAATGTGTACTTTTCTTTTACAATGACGTTTATAAAACCCATACGTTATTTATGTAAAATGGTTTTATTTACATGAATACATGATGATGATTATATTAATTAAATTATAATTTTAGTATATTAACTTAATACTATAATTATAGGCAGAATGACATACTTTATTTACAAGGAACTTCGATATCAATATGTTTATTGTACAACGTGTAACAGAAAGTGCATCGCGAGAAAGGTGTGAATCTACCCATGAAACTGAACAACTTTACTGAAGGAACGTAGGTCGAAAAACGAAAAAAAAATGACCTTCCATACAAAATACATCAGCTGATAGCGCATTTAGTATGAGAAGTCATTTTTTTGCGTATTTTGACCTACGTTCCTTAGGGAAAGTTGTTCAGTTTCATGGGTAGATTTGAACCTACCCTTTATGTTTAACATCCTATATTATGTTGATTTATGAAAAAAATACAATACAATAATTTTATTATTTTTTATAAGTAAGTAAATAATTAATGCAGGTGTTCGTTGTAAACATAAAGGGTATATAAAACTTGGATAATAAGTTCGCCCATAAAAAGTCAATTGTACGTTGTATCATTATGGCGCGTTTTCTGTTATTATCTCTCATACCTGTTTTTCTTGTAGCTGGTAAGTTATCTATTTTCTTTTTATTATAATTAATATTATGACAATAAGTTAAAGTAAAGTAATAAAGTTTTTTTATTACGTATTTATTTTTATCAGTAAATATTTCTTTTCTAAATTGTAATTAGCTCTACTTATTGAATTGTTTGGAAGAAAACTCTCTCCCTATTGTACCTATAATATCTTTACAGCTGACACTGTTGTTTGTTTGTTACATGTTTAGTGTTTAGTTCGTTAAGTATTTTATGTTATGTTATTGTTTATTTTTGTTTTATTATTTATTTATTTAACATTTAATTGTACACAATAAAAGACATAAAAAACACAAATACAAAGAAAAAATACACAACAGGCACAGCTTATTTCTATGTATTTTGTATTATTGTCACCTTTGTTCTGTATTGTAACTTTTCATTTAGTTTTTTCTTTTGTACCATTTCCTGTATCTGTTTTGTGTTTGTCAATAAAAGTTTTAATCAATCAATCAATCAATATTTTCACTCAAAAACGCGGCTATAAATTTTAATTCTGATAACATTATATAAAATTCCATTTCAATCTGCCCCTCCCTTTGGTCTGCGGTCGTCGAAGTGATAGGGCATACATTTTTTAGGCCCAAAACTAAACTCAACAGTTTGAAACAACTCCGAAATATCGAGGTAACAATAAACATAATCGTGGTAATAATCCCGTTCATAATAACAATCTAATTAAAGGCATGAATTTATAAATTATAATGTACATTTCAAAAACTTAATTTTACTTATTTACCGGTTAAAACAAAGGTAATGAATTTACCTTTCTTACCGGTAACTTAGTAAAATGATTAAAAATTATCGCGAGAGCTAAAAAAGTTATATTTAATTACCTTTTTAGGAGCACAGGCTTCAGACTGTGCATCAGCTGCCGCTGCAGCCGCATCAGGGCCTGGTGCCTCTGCTAACGCCGATGCATCGTGCTCAACTCACCATCCACCGCCACCAAGTAAGAATGAAATTCTCCTTCTTCCTTTAGAGTGGGGTTTTCTGATGAACCATGAGTTTGACCGCCTAATATAATAGGCCTCTGACGTGGTTTTTGTAATTTTTCTTCTTACACTGTGCTTTTATCTAATCTAGTCACCATAAAAAAATGGTTATTTACATCTTTTTTAAGGATATATTATGGTAAATAATTTTGAATACTGAAAACGCTTCTCCGCGCGTAGGAGTGGGTTCTGCTAGCTTTTCCATACAAAGACAAAGATCATAGAATGAGAAATACGCTTCTGCGCGCGGTCTAGCAGATCCTGCTCCTACGTGCGGAGAAGCTTTTCCAGTATGTTCGACACTGCGTGTTTTCCAAACAAACCGAGTACTTACTAAATAAAGTAGCGGGAACAGCAAGCTTAGAATATTACTTTTCTTTAAAAAAAAAACTTAAGCCTATTTTGTCCCACCCAGGATGCCCAAAGAATGAAGTATGGGTAAAATGTCCTCCGTGCAAACCCGATACCTGCGCCGCCCGTAACAAGAAACACAAATGCCACTCAACCGACTGTGAACCATGCTGTAGATGCATAAAGGGTTACTACAGAAACGATGACGGCGACTGCGTGCCCGAGTGTGATTGTCCGAGTAAGATAGTTCACATTATATTATTATTTCTTCTTCTGATCGAGTGTGTTTTTCAAGTCAAGAATATTACCCTATGAATCCTGGTGTCAGAGTTTTGAACCGCCTAATAAGTAGCAGCTAGTAACTCTGACAAAGTTTATGTAACAAGCACTATCAAGGACAGCGACTGGGACTGATGGCTTAACGTGCCCAATGGAGCACTGAGAAAAATCTCACAAAATTATAATTGACTACAAACAACTTTATGTTCACCCCGTGAGAAACGAACGTGGGGGCACATGACTCAGACCTCTCGTGTCTAGAGATCTGAGACATGTGCTAGTCTAGACCACTGTGACAGTTACAGAGTTCCTTGAATTGAACCGAATTGTGCAAAATTGCAAACATATTTAATAAGTGTAACTACTTATTTTGTTTTCATCACCAAAATGTTCCAGGTAAGAATGAATGCTTAAAGTATGTACAAATAACAAAGTGACAATGATTACAATTTAAACAATGTTTAAAATTTTATTCTTTGTGTTATCAATGACGCATAACAGGTTAAAACGTGATCTATCGACATGTGTTTTTTCTTTGTTATTTTCCTGTTATTGACTTAAATCTTTGCTTAAAACCGGTCGTTGTACAATATTTTTTATATTCGGAACTTAAGTCAGTCAGCCATCATGTTGTCCCGTGTTTCAGTAATATTTATTTTGATCATATTTACTTTAAATTACCTCAATGCATCTTCTAGTAACTGTAAGTATTTTTATTTTAACTCAGACAAAGAGATTACATTTTGGCCATATTTCGGCCATTGTTTTTTTCTTTTTTTTATCCATGCTAGATTTTGCCTAGATTTATTTTATACCTATCAGGATTAGGAGTAAACTTTGGTGTTGCGGAGAAGCTTTTTCAGTATGTTCGACACTGTGTGTTTTCCAAACAAACCGGGGTACTTACTAAATAAATGTGTAGGCGTACGAAGTAGCGGGAACAGCTAGCTTAGAATATTACTTTTCTTAAAAAAAAAAAACTTAAGCCTATTTTGTCCCACCCAGGATGCCCAAAGAATGAAGTATGGGTAAAATGTCCTCCATGCAAACCCGATACCTGCGCCGCCCGTAACAAGAAACACAAATGCCACTCAACCCACTGCGAACCATGTTGTAGATGCATAAAGGGTTACTACAGAAACGATGACGGCGACTGCGTGCCCGAGTGTGATTGTCCAAGTAAGATGGTTCACATTATATTATTATTATTATTTCTTCTTCTGATCGAGTGTGTTTTTCAAGTCAAGAATATTACCCTATGAATCCTGGTGTCAGAGTTTTGAACCGCCTAATAAGTAGCAGGTAATAACTCTGACAAAGTTTCTGCCCTCTGGAGCACTGAGAAAAGTCTCCCAAAATTATAAATTGACCACAAACAACTTTATGTTCACCCCGTGAGAAACGAACGTTGGGAGCACATGGCTCAGACCTCTACCGGGTGAAATTGAAATTATTCGACAAATTTTGAGGGTGAGTTCAGTCCACAAAACTAAACAACTTTTCCTGTGGAACATAGGCCATCCTACGCAAAAAAAAATTTGGTCTTTCATAGTGAAGTCAGTCGACAGAGCCGTTTGTAAGGGAGGTAGTTTTTTTTAAAATCAGAAATCTTTTGTTCCTTTTGTTTGGAAAGTTGTTTAGATTCGTGAACTAAACTCACTCTCAAAGTTTGTCGAATGATTTCAATTTCACCCTGTAGAGTCATGTGCTAGTCAAGACCACTGAGACAGTTACAGAGTTCCTTGAATTGAACCAAATCGTACTTTGTTTTTATCACCAAAATGTTCCAGGTAAGAATGAATGCTTAAAGCATGTACAAATAACAAAGTGACAAAGGTTACAATTTAAACAATGTTTAAAATTTTATTCTTTGTGTTATCAATGACGCATAACAGGTTAAAACGTGATCTATCGACATGTGTTTTTTCTTTGTTATTTTCCTGTTATTGACTTAAATCTTTGCTTAAAACCGGTCGTTGTACAATATTTTTTATATTCGGAACTTAAGTCAGCCAGCCATCATGTTGTCCCGTGTTTCAGTCATATTTATTTTGATCATATTTACTTTAAATTACCTCAATGCAACTTCTAGTGATTGTAAGTACTTTTATTTTAACTCAGACAAAGAGATTACATTTTGGCCATATTTCGGCCATTGTGTTTATTTTTTTTATCCATGCTAGATTTTGTCTAGATTTATTTTATACCTATCAGGATTAGCAGTGAACTTTGGTGTTGCACAAATATTTAGAATATACGGGGTGTAAGGGACAGCGTACCAGAAACTGACAGGTAATTGGCAATTACCTGACAATTACTAATTGCTCTGCTCAGCTCAGTCAACTTGGAAAATCTTTCGGGAAATATTTATGTACTGGCTTTCCGCCCCGCGGTTTCACCCGCAGCTAAGAGTTTTCCCGTGGGATTGAGTTCCCGCGCTGATCCTACCTTTAAAATTGACGGAATTTCAATACAAACTTTCATGGCCTATTTAACCCCCTTAGGGGTGGAAAATACAAAAACGCTGAATCACGTGTTCATTATTTTTTAATTATTAGCCCAATAACAAAATTGGAAGATCCTCTCATCAAAATTGACGGAATTTCCATACAAACTTCCATCCCCTATCTAACCCTCTTAGGGGTGAAAAATACAAAAATGCTGAAACACGTATTAATTATTTTTTAATTATTAGCCTAAATACGAAATTTGGAGATCCTACCTTCAAAATTGACGGACTTTCATACAAACTTTAATCCCCCTTTTTACCCGTTTAGGGGGGGGAAATCCGCAAATCCTTTCT
The DNA here is from genome assembly GCA_029255725.1 of Scrobipalpa atriplicella. Classification (NCBI taxonomy): domain Eukaryota; kingdom Metazoa; phylum Arthropoda; class Insecta; order Lepidoptera; family Gelechiidae; genus Scrobipalpa; species Scrobipalpa atriplicella. Next base: position 10,256 of record JARACY010002436.1, read on the forward strand.
TAGTGGGAGGTTACGTTATAGAAGAAACTTGCTCTCTAAGTTTCACAATTCTAGCTTTAGTAGTTTAGGCTCTGCGTTGATGAATCAGTCAGTCAGTCAGTCAGTCAGTCAGTCAGTCAGTAAGGACAAACGATTTTATAAGTTTAGATAATATACATATTTTTTTACTATCTCATACAAACCACCTCGATCAGACAATTTGTATGGAAAAGCCAATTTTTCATTTCCTGAAAGAATTTCCTGATATAACTTGTTTTTACGCTCTGCATACCCCGTAAGGGACAAAGGCGTGACTTTATGTATGTATTTATAAGAAGTTATATAATTTGTCCGATGATTTGTGATTTTATTTACCCATTACCTATAGACGGCTTTTCCAAGTTATATTATAATGTTTTTTGTTAAACTGGTCTATTAGACACAAAATCAGTTACAAATATATTTGAATAGCATAGTTATATTGCATGCCATATGGCATTGCTACGCTATAATGGGTTAATACCACTGATTTGAAAAGTCGCTGGGTTAATACGAATGAGCACATCAGCTGTCTAATGTCTGTCATTTAAAATCTCTGACACCGGGGTTCATCGGGTCGATCTACTCGAAACCCACACGACAGAAGAAGAATAATAATTTTAGTAGTACCTACAAAGACTAGCAGAAGCAATGTCTTTATATTTTTTATGGTTGGATTGTTTCAGGTGACGTCAAAAAATGCGGACCGAACGAAGTATGGGGCTGCAAAAGACTGTCATGTGAGAAAGATACTTGCGCAAGTTTGCTAGCTAGATATATTTGTGATGAACACGAAAAATGCACCAAAGGCTGTTACTGTAAAAGTGGATACTTGAGAGAAAAACCAGGTAGTCCATGTAAACGCTGGTGCAAGTGCAACAACATGAAAAATACTTCAGACAGTTGTTAATCAATATCTGTAACAATGAATTTACTAACAAATTTTGTTTATGATTTATTTAAAGATTATGTAATCACCCTTTTTATTTTATTTTTGTAAAAATTAAATCGATTCCTTCTTTTCAAAATTAATCTTTGTATTTGTATTCGCTATTCAGTCTGAAATTATATTAAATTTTATTCATATCAATTCTTTTATTTATTGCCATCATCGGCTTTCCCTCAGTAGTGTACAGTACAATGCACGCATGTTGATACATCAAAGGCAAGATGATTTTTCTGGGCGCTCTACATGAGTGCTACATGCTGACTTGAGGATGGTGTTTTGATGACATTTTTGCCTTTTGAAAATGACAACGTTGAACTAGGCAACAACGTGTATTTTTTCCGTACTTTTTTATTATTTGGAAATATGGAAAACCACGCCATCTGCACCTTAATGACGGAACAGTTTAACCGAGCCCTCCTCTTGTCGAATCCTCTAAAACCCATCCACCCTCCCACTGAGAGCTCATTTCCTTTCCTTCTACGAGAAGTTTATTCCATCTAGACTAGATGGCGCTGAATTAGAATTTGTACGTAGTATACTAGTAGTATATTAATTTATGCTACCTAGTATCTGAGTAGTATCTACAATTTACTTTAAATTAAATAATAATTTCTCCATGTTTAAGACATTCAGATAAAATTATTCTAACGAGCAGCAGTTTTGTTAATCAGCATTTTATTAGTTTGGAAATCTAAATTTTTATTTCCTAAAGATTTGTAATTTTCTTAAAAGAAATTATGACCACCATACTATTTGGCTAGATGGCAGTCCATAAAGATGCTATATTTAGGGAACCAATATTAATAGTAATAAGTATTATCAAACATAGTTAGGTACATATTTTCTCAACCAACATTCCTATCCCAAAACAGGCAATAAATTTTTGTCCGACGTAGAACGATCTAAAAGAAAATACACTCCATACATTTCGGATACTCGACAAGGGACATTCTTTGATAAAGGGCTCCGTATTTTGTTTAGTTTTTACAGCGAACTGTTTACTATGCCCGTATCGAAAGGTCCAAAATAAAGGATAATGAATTCTCTATGACCCGTGGGACGAGATTGGATAAGTTAACTCCTTTGTACTCTTTCACTCGATGTTATTTATGAGGATACTTTGGCCCGTATTTATAATAAGCTCTCAAGAGTGACAGCGAGTTTGAGTTCGTATCAAAAATGTCATTCCAGTACAAAATTACCTGTCAAATCCGCACTCAATATTGCTCTCAATCTTGAGATCGCTTTATAAATACGAGCCTTTGAAACTTTATTTTTCATCTGTGGGTTGTGATTAGTAGCAATAGACACTTTTCAGGCCTTTTTATTACTAATTTATGAACGCTATTTTTGAAAAAAAGTCTTGATGTATGTTAGTATTAATAGTATATTATGCAACGCGGGAATAAAGCAGTGTCTAACGTCACGGGCAGCATATTGAATCCTGAGCGGAATGAAGGATTCTAGGATTAATTCCCGAGCGCAGCGAGGGAATTAAATCTTTAATTCCTGAGCGAAGCGAGGGAATTATGACAAGAATCCTGAATGTAGCGAGGGATTCAAGTCTGCCCAAGGCGAAGACACATTTATCCCCGAGGAGCATACTATATTTTACACACCTACTGCACAGATTACTTAGACGGTGGCAGGCGTCTGTAAGATAATAAAGCTCAGAAATATACCTGATCATGTTATATTGATAGATAAATAAAATATTGAAAACATACCAGAAGCAACAGATCCGAAAGTCAACTCACACTCACTGAACTACACTTCACGTTCACAATCCACTACCTACGTATTTTTCCAAAAAACGAATTGTTCATATTTAACATATTCAATATAAATAACAAAATACGATAAAATACTAGTCACAATGTCTTTCTGAAGTCAAAATATTAATTTCACTCGACAATTTACGAAATGGAAGTCAAAATCAATGAAAGATAAACTTTTGCAAAAACCGTAAAATCAAACCGCGTTTTTTTTTTTAGTTTTTTTTTATTTATACAAAGCAAAGAGCACATACAGATAACTAGTCATACAGCCTTTTTACACTCACCGGGAGGCGCAGAAGGCGAGTGTGGCAACAGTTTTAATACACACACAGCCATATTATTTTTTCTGAAAATTATTTTCTTAGTAGCTCACATGACATTCCAAATTCAAATCTCATAATAACCCTTGGGCTATTAAGGATTTCCATACAACTTTATATCCCTTGGGATTATTTTCTTGCTTTAAACGCAAGTTCCTTGATACATTATGTTGATATAATAATGCAGAGGTGTGTAAAATATATTTAAGATTATGATGTAAGAGCGGCTGCTGTAAGGTGGCCTTAAAAATCCTGGCTTAAGTATTCTTAAACATTAACGGATGAGAATGAGTCCAGCGATACTTGACAGTTACAACACATTATGATCAAACTTGACCTAGCGTATGCCTTGAAACTCTAAACATTATATAATAACTCATCCAACGCAACATTTAACCACTTTTACACAAGAACACACCTCGCCTTGCAAAGTTGTTCGTACTAATCCCAAAGAATGCGCACAAGGCAGCGCTCTGAGCCCGCTGTTCTTGAACCTATACACTATTTCCTTGGCAATAAAGTTTGAATTGGCTCTAGCTGATATTGGCCTGGAGTTCTAGTAATCGTCTTTTAGGATTCTAGGCACGCGTCTCTTGTGACACGGGAATAAAGGAAAGAGTAAGGGCTCCGTCTAATGACTGGCGATTCTTAAAGGTTTTTCTCATAGATATTTAGGGAAGTTAGACTGAGTGGCTTGGGGTTTTCTAAGAGGTCTCTTGATGATAATGACTCAGATAATAAAATATAAGTTGAAAAATAATTATAGGTACGAAAATTGTCATTAGACAAGATATGGAATATTTTATCATTGCCATTTCAAGATTGATTAGACAAGAATATTTTGGGCTTGCCTGTAGAGATTTTTCTAAACAATTTGAAAATCTTTTTTAATAACGTTTTCGAAATGTTACGACCAATTTTTTTTTTACTTTAGTACCTAAGTATCGAACTCAGGACGATAAAGATTATACATCACTTTCATGCGTGGGTATTTTTAGAATTATGGTACTTAAAACCATTTGCCATGATTTTTGTACAGCGATAATTTTATAAGGGTTCTCTACCTTTAAAGTTTTCTTTTAATTTAGTTCAGAATTTCAATTTTAGGAATAACTTTTAAATACATGTCTGCGGCTATCTCCACAAATTTTGTGGTGAAGAAAGTGAATTTTGAAGTTTGGCGGAAGTGTTTAAGTTACAAGATAGTGAACTTCGGATTTCAAAATAAGTTAAAGATACAATTTAAGCGCAAACAACAGAAACGCGAAAATATGAGCCACAGAAACAATCTCAAACAGATGGAATAAAAAATCCCTATTGTATACCTTTCTCCTAGTCATACTGTACTATAAAAAAAATGTGCCATAAATATTGATAGTTTCAACACAGGATTATGTCCAAGTTAACCTACTTTTCTTTGATGGTCAAATTAAGTTTTCGAGTTCAAAGTAACGCAACCTAACATACTATTAGGTAAGAAAGCTCAAACATAACTAGAATTTATTAACTACAGGAGCTTTACACTTACACCCTGCTATCTGCCTTCCGAGGTTTAAAAGGGTTTATCCTGGAATCCTGACGCCACTTTTTTTACGAACAAGTGAGCAAAGGTTGTTTTTTTTTTTAATAATAAAAAGGCAATATGTAAGTAGTGGTACTCCCTTGTGGTGCCGGGTTAGAATAGCATCACCCCATAACTTTCCGTGGTTGTCGTAAAAGGCGACTAAGGGATAAATCCAGGAAATGGGCAGCAGCGTTCCCTGTGAATGGAAAACTTCTTCTGCGCTCACCAACCCGCCTGCCGAGCGTGGTGAGTATGGCATTATCCCCTTTTAGGAAAGCTCATGTCCAGCAGTGTGTAGGTATATAAATAAAATGTTTTTCTCCTGTGGTTAAATTGGGTTAGGATATACCTACACAACACCTATATTTACTGAAATTGCGCATTGTCATGCTACTCATTCGTTTTATAAAAATATCTTCTTTTATCTTAGCGGCTCTAGGATTTCGGGATGAACCACGCTAAGGTAAACGGGTCTGGCCGACTTTGAAACTCGGTTGGACTTGGAAATGAGTGCGTTCTTCAGACGAAACTTGTTGAGACAGGCTGAGACGTAGATCCGAGTTGTTTCCCAGTCTTCATCAGCTGACACGCTTTCAACTCCACCGGCTCCCTTCAAAGGGAATTTAAACGGTTATAATACCTATCACTTTGCGAGGACTCAGGAGATTCGTTTGAATGACAAGTATTGTTTGTGAAGCGTTTTACTGGGAATGTTTAATATTTGAGTCGAAATAAATTCAAAAGTAATCTCAAAATATATTAGGTAGTACAAATCCTTTGAAACAGGAAGATATTTTTATTTAAGTAGGTTTCATAAGCGAAACACAAACCTATCTAAATAGATGGCACTTGCATTTCACCTAAATAATGATGAAACACAGGAAGTTGCTTGGTATTTGACTTAGGCTATTGTTTTTTTTTAAATTAAACTATGTTTTTGTAGAAAGTACCTTTATGAAAATAAATGAAAAACTACGAAGCCAATTTATTGGAAACGAGAGAGCAAAAGCTTTAGAAAGAGCCTATGGTTGAAACAACTCGATGACAAGTAAAATACAGTCGAAAGAGATAACAAACGGACCAACTATAACATTCGCATCTACCTGAAAAGCTTTCACATATCACCAATGGCAACATTTGATCAGCTCTCCAAAACCCACGTTAGAGCGGTCGCAATGCGAATTTCACTGGAAATATGTTAAATTTGCTTTAAATGGACGCGTAACAAAGCGAAAGATAATTTAAACAAAATTGAGTAGGCTGGTGTACAGTGCTGAGTAAACAGAGCATCCATTTCGCCCCGTGTGGTCGTAAGCAAACAAAACGAGCAAAAACCTTTTGACGAAAACGTTCAGCATTATTATTATGAAACGTTTTGTACACTTTGTTGAAAACACACACTTTTGCTTGCAGCGTTATCAAAGGGGGCGCTTATTAAATCTCCCTGTATGAAACCTGCAGATAGTAACTTTTTAGTAATTAATTTGTGACTGCAAAACAACTTAACTTAGACGTTTGCGAAATAGAAAATAAATAATTCTAGATTATTTGGAAAATTATGGCTCAAATTATTTGCACTCATATACGTTTTAAATGAACGTGGAGAAGAAAGGAACTAACGTCACCGTCTTGGGATTTGACAGTTCTCAATATACTGTAGCGCCCCCGCCTACGTTCATTGAGAAACGCGTCGTACGGTAAGGCCCTGTTTACAAAACTATGATGTGATGTGACATCCAAATCTGCGAGCGAGCGAGAAGAAGATTTTCAAAAAAATTAAGTTAAGTATACCTAAACACTCTCGTTAATCTTTGTGAATTTTCTTCGTAGAATAAGATATTACCCTTGAATAATAATGGTTATATTATAACAAATGAGCATTTAGAAATGATTTCCCACTGGAAATAAGAAGGTAACTACGTATGAAGATCTTCTTGGAATACTACTATTTAACTACTTACCATCTATCCCTTGAACATACTTTCTGCGAAATTATTATCAGAAAATTATATCCTTTCTTTAGGTACAGAATTGTTATATCGTTTAACACAATTAATTTGGTTAAGTACAATCTTTACCTATAAGTTTTTAAATGGTTCTAACTTAAAGAAGATCGAAGTTATATATTTGGGGATCATTAATGATACTCGAAAATTGAGCCCATTGTATAGGTATACCTAGCATAGTAAAAAAACCTTTACCCAACTGAAAACCTTAATTAAACAATTCCTCACGCTTGTCCAAATTTTTATCTACCTGTTAAACGTACCTGAAATGTTATTAAATTACTGTAAATTTTTCACTCGAATTTCTCTTCCACGTTTGCGGCGGCCCTCCAAACTTTCATAATACAATATTCACCTGTGGACGTCGGCCGATCCATCAGCTACCCTGAATTTTGCCTTCGAAATCCTTGTGGGGCACTGGTGGTCCATATTTTATGATTTACCTGGCAACACAATGTGTGGAAAATGTGAAACTAAGCTCGTTTATTTATGCTAAACTGTTTTGACAACATTTTTGTTGGCAAGGCTATATTTGATATATTTATGTGAAGTCACGACTTTAGAGGAGGATCAACCTGGATTCACTCTGGCTCTATGCTGACCATGTTACTGTTTAGAGGAATATGTAATTGTTACCTACAGTGAAAATAAGTTAGCCAGGTCAATTTAATTACTTTTTCATCCGTCGTGTTGATGGTTTAAATCGATTTAGACCAGTGCTCTACCACGGCAACGGAATTTTATGTGGCATCGTTTAGATCTTGTAGAGTGCAGGTTTTGGGGCACTGTCTACATTCCTAGGTCCGTCTAAATAAGTAATCAGTTCTAGCGACTGACAGCGAGTTTGAGTTCGTATCAGAAATGTCATTTCATTACAAAACGGCATGTTAAATCCATACTTAAATATTGATCTAAGTCTGGGGATCTACGGTGGCGAAAGTACAATTTTTTTTATTATTCGTATTTGGAATACTTACCTTATAACTAAGTTGGAATTTTTTTCAGAACCCACAGATTTCATCACATACCTAAATCAAATTAAGGCCCTAAAGAATGTTTACGCAACAGTAAACACATGTCATCAATTAAACATAATGTTTTATTAATTTGAAGTGCTTTATATTGACACATTCACTGCCTACAATACAACTATACAAAACTGCGAAAAAAATTGGTTTACTTATATTGTGGACATTTTGTATTTGAAATTGCTAATACGAGTATTCACCAGTCAACGAAGTTGTGTATGAGTAACCCTGAAAAAACCGCTGTTTGGCTGAAATGTGACAAATTAAAAGTAACTACACAGATTATCTAAAAGTGTAAAAAAACTATTGTTGGATTATTATGAATTCGTAATCTACATCATTATACTTCACTCATTATATGGAGGAAGAGCCTGAGCTAAGTTTTGTGAGTAAATATATAGAGTTATGCATAAGTAGTTATAAGATAGATAAAATTGATTGTTTACGTTTCCTTACTGTTTAGTTTCAACTTAATATTTAATTATAATTTTTTATGCTATCCACATGACTCCCAATAGCACTGGGACAAACCCGTTTGGGGTATCAGTGTAATTTAATTTTAAGTGTTTTTTTGTTTTGTAAATTAATGTTTAAAAAAAAAAACATTTTGTGGTATTAAAACCTCTGATAATATAAACAGGCATAAAAAGTATTAACTGGTTTATTAACCTTTTCACACTGCAATGAAAACCACAGCGATATGCTTTTATCATTCACCAGCTTTAGATCTGATTGCGTGAAACCACTACCACTGAATGTATTAATTAATTTTAAATATGGCATTCAGATATAGAAAGATTAATGTATGAAAATGTGGATATAATTTATACTTATTGAGTTAAATCCAAGAGCTCTAGATGTTTCAAGATGTGTTACGAAAAATCTATTTTTTAATATTAAAACAATGCTGAACGGTTTTTTATCGAGATTTAAAACATAATTATTATTATGGCTTATATTGGCAATAGTCCACTCAATCAATGTCTGAAAAAGCTGATAAAAAAAACGGAAGCAATTTTTATATTTACTACTTTTATATTACTACTTTTATATTTACCTCATGAGAGTTGTTTAGTTTCGTTGACTAAGCAATCACTTTCAGTTAAGTATTCTTTATGTAGTCACCTTTTAAGACATTTGACGGAAGATATGGGGTATCCTAGAAACTTTACAAGCAAATAATTTCGAAAGTCCTCCAAAGTTAGCGGAGCTAGATAAATCAGGGACACCTCTACAATTCACCAGAAGTTCACACCGACGAGATGTGGGATGTTGGTAAATAGTTAATACGTGAAGTCCACCTAGGTGATTGAAACTTTTGTAGGTAAGTACTGCTTTAAAATGACCTCCCATGTCTCTTTCTGTGTATGTGTGTGTGTGTGTGTGTGTGTATGGCTCGTATTTATAAAGCGATCTCAAGATTGAGAGCAATATTAAGTATGGATTTGACAGATCGTTTTGTACTGAAAGAGTGCTTCTGAAATAGAGCAATTTCAACATAAATAATGTCCTTGGCTAAAATTTATAACCTTACTATAATATAGAACCTGTGATCCAGAACCTGAAATACCTATAACAGTATATTATTTTGTTAATGTTTTATATCCGCGATTATGTCCACAATTTTAAAGATTATATCCTCAAGCTTTTAAACAATTATTTTTATATTTATAACATTAAAAATTAACAGAGATGTCAAAACATCATGCCTGATTAAATAAATTAATTGACATCAAAAATTCGTATAGAGTATACTATAGGTCCTTTTTATAATATTATCTTATATGTGCTAATATCCTTTAATTAATGGCTTTGCTTCAGTCGTTTAAGTATTTGTCAGTAATAAAATAAAAAGAATGTAAAAAATTACAATTATCACGGTCATTTTTCATTCTAGAATACTCAGGATACAGAACCCTTCAAGCCATAAACTCTCATAAAATGAGGAACGGAGTCACGTTCCGCCATTTTGCATAAATTTGTGCCATAAAATTCCCGGAGGTGATAATTTAACTAATTCTGTCTCACCTAATTAATTCTTGTCCCGTATCTCTGGATTGTTGAAAGATAATAGGCATGAATATCTAAGTCGATTCATTAACAGAAAAGCCATATAGACATGCCAGGCGATAAATTATTTTATAAGACATAAATCTGCCTGCTTAGTATGAAAAATGTGAGACTATTTTGGGTCTGTTTGTACAACGTTGCTTGCGTTGGATGGTACCTATAAAAGTACTGCCTCCGAGGTCTAGCGGTCTGAGCCATGGGCTTACGACCCGGAGGTCCCGGGTTCGATTCACGGCGGGGGACAATGACTTTGCGTTGTTGTTTCTAGTTTGGTTAGGGCATTGCAGGCTGATCACCTGATTGTCCGAAAAGTAAGATGATCCATGCTATCGGATGGGCATGTAAATAGTCAGTCGGTCCTGCGCCTGATTTCTCTCTGGTCATGTCAATCAATCTGTCCCATCAGAATAAGAGATTGAAGGAAAAGAGAGTGCACCTGTGTGTAGCGCGAACACTTGGGTACTAAAAACTAGTCCTGCGCAGTTGGCCTTTTATATTTCCGTCATTTAGAGACAGTAACTTTTTTAACTTCTATAGTGACAAGGTCAAGTAGCCAAGGTAGCCTATCTATTAATTCACTTACGTTAGTAACAAATGTCATATTTTGTCCAATATATTTGAGAAGCAGTTTCGATTCTGCCTTTGTTTTAATTTTAATGTTGACATTTCTGTTGATAAACTTACCAAACCAAAATAAATAGGTACTATTGTCATCCCTCAAGATAATACTTAGTTGTTTTCAGCGCATTGGTGTCAAAGATTTAATATTGAATCGTGAGCTCGCAATCTCCATCCATTGAATTATTCATTGCATCTAGAAAATGAGATTCTAAAACTACCTATACCTACTTCTAAACGACAGGTATTTATAGGATGCTTATTAAAATCCCAATGAAACAGAAAAATCAATGTGTCGTACAAAATATTGAAAAAAAAATGGTTACAAGGAAATGCATTTAAGAAGTGCGGAAATGTTGTTTTTTTTTCTTCCAAGTTCCGATTTATATTCAGACGTCAAATTATCAAACTCTACTTTGCTTTTAAAAAAGCTAACAATTCTGAAAAACAGGTCACCTAATATGCTCATTGCAAATTGTATTATCTATAACAAAAGACCGTAAAAACCCTTTCAGACAGAAAGCCGCGTCAGGACCATGTCAGGACCTTGTCACAGAGCAATGATGGATCATCTCTTCAGTCACTGACACCAGCAGTCTGCCTAATAAAGGGAAAGTAATTATGTTGTGATATAGATAAACAGACTGTGGCACCAAAATGATTGAACGGCGTAGAACGTTGGTTGTGTGAAAAAAATATTTGATGTAACGTTTGGATGATTAAATTTCAGCGTATGTTTTCTGTGTCAACCTTTTTTATAATTATAACCATTTCATGTTAGAATGAGGGCGAAAACAAAGCGAAATTAATGTTCCCGCTGGTTTACAATACAGTACTGGGAAATTCAGTAGAGAAACCGAGAGTTCTGATACGTTACTTTACCTAGGCGAAAAGTTTAGTTAGTTATCATTATTACTCAAAATTTTATCAGGTGTGAAGTAAAGAAGTACTTAAATATAAGTATTTTCATTTATGAAATAACTAAAAGTCCAGATTGGAAATATTGGTATATCATTTTAATATATTTTTTTAATAATTTGCCAAGATAAATTATATTTTATTAAACAAACTTTATAATGTAAAATACAGCGTCAAAGTTAACCATAGGTACATACATATCAGTCCAAAAGACCGCCTCGAATAGCACCTGGTGGAAAAGTGCCCATCACGCTGGCAGCGTTACCAACCTCGCTGCCATCACGCTGGCATAGATTGGAATAGATTTATTTAAAGCAAGACATAGAAAATCACGTCTCCGAAAACAGACTTTACATAATAATCACGACACGATATTGTATAGAAAACCAGAGATTTTCTCTGTTCACGCAACAACAGAGTCTTATTTGACAATTAAGTGGGCTCTACATATGACATACGGCTACAATGGTAGCTCACCCAAGCGTCACTCGTCTGGCAATCAGCAGACTACCTAATTGTGCCAGGCAAAGCAAATTGCTCGTGATTTGAGTCATAGTAGGTTGCCCCAGGGACGTCGGACGGGTTAATGCTGGCACATTCAGAAGCTTTGAAGACTATAATGAGCGTTAGAGGTAATTCTGTATAAACTTAGTAATACTTAATGGTAATAGCCTGGCTATTTTAGTTGATTGTACAGCAATTGGCTTATCAAAGTAATTGATACGTAGTTACATAGCAAATATATTCGCATAACACACCATAGTTATATTAAACCAGTTTCTACATTTTATGAATTTAGATAACTTTTTATTCTTAAATAAACTTATAGAAACAAGTAAATTTTTCGAGTGAATGTACAATCCGAAAATAACGACTTTATGCAATGATAAAACAATATAGGATTTTACAAATTCTATATACAGTAGTAAAGTACGGCCAAAGTTCAGTCTGTCAGAAGTCACTGATTTTCGGGATTTTCACCCTTGCAATGAGAGAAAAGTGAGTAGGTACACATTTGGTATGAAATGTCGTATTTTCTTAAGCAAAAGCTCTAACAGCATTATTATTATGTACACCTACTGGTCATTCATATGTCAGTAACATAGCGGTGATTTGGAAGGCTTCTAGCAATCAGGTTATTTTGCCAGACAAAGCAAAACGTCAATGATTTAAGCTACATAATCGTACCACAGGGAAGCCGAATGGCATAATTCTAGCACATTCAGAAAGCAAGCCTTGGGGACTAGATACATTATGCACAAGTAAGGGGTCACACATTAATAATGTGGTATATTTTGTGTATACTTATTCTAATGTAATACTTTTTAGATTCCTAAAACTGCACAGCTTTTGCCGTGGAACAAAGGCAATAGCTTTGTTATGTGGGACCCACTGGTCCAACCGAATATGATTATTAATAGTTTCTACAGGTACATTACAGGGTAAATTATGTAAATTTTCTAATATTCGATTTTCTAGTCGAAATGGCTTAAATATGGAAAAGTACAGTTCAAAAATTTAGGATGTGGGCTGCAATACAACATTTCCTGTACAAATAAATCTTGAATTTAATTTACCAATTCACCTGCTGAGTGTATGGTTTGGGAAAAACCAACAAAGCAGGCTTTGCAAGGGGCCGCCTGGCTCGCGACCACCCTCTCACCGGAGTCCGGCGCCAAACAGCTTGCTGTGTTCCGTCGGTGCGTGGACTACCCAGTGCCTTAACAGGCGTCTTCTGGGTTAGCTCGCTTCATCGTCGACTCTGTCACGGTCATCGCTGACCTTTGTGTCTAGAGTCAAGAGCTAACCCATTCCAAGTAAAAAAAAAGTATAGCTAGGTATAGTATTATTTTTAAATAACTTTATTTATTTTTTTCAACCCCTTATGAAGCCACACGCGTAAATCTGACACGTTCCGTGCTACAACAACGTAAATTCTCAAATAATTGGAGTTTCAGACTAGAACCAGCTTAATTGTCCATTGTTCCCTAATTTGTCCACGTCACCACCGTCCCTGGGAGATCCACTGGATGCACAGGGTGGAACATGTGTGTACATACATAACATACATAAAGTCACGTCTTTATCCTTTACAGGGTGGGCAGAGCATAAAACGCCTAGTAAAAAGCGTTCTCGCCACGTCAGACAAAATATTGAGGGTATTTTAAGATTGTAATATGTATCGCTAAGTAGCGCCGCTGACAGATAAACAAAACAGTATCTCGGACCAAGCAAAGTATGAATTTGGGAGTTTTATTTACTTCCTCTATGAATTTGGGCGAGGGCGATGCAAGTTGCAGGGACTGTCAAAAATATGGCTTTTTTTTTTTCAATTCGCCCCATTTTGTGATTGAGACAGGCTAAAGCTTTTCGCCATACCGCCTATTCATACGTTCAAATATGGTTCAAATATTTCTGTCGTAGTCTTTTAAAATGAACTTCTTTCGTATTTTGTTTCAGCCATAGACCTATCGCGTAAAACACGTAAAACAAGATGTTTATATTCTGAGGGTCACACTGTAAAAATAGTTCTTATACTGAGTTGACAGCGAAGATGACCACGTTATTAACACGCTTTTATTTCGCCATTTAGCTTACTGTTTTGTTTTGACAACAGCAGCAAAGTTTCCAATCTTTGATACGGTCACGTCCAACACCGGCTCGCGATCTTGTGCCATGTTGGCCCAACTTTGTTGAGAGATTAAGCCGAATATTCGCCATCAAAGTGCGGCAGACGTGGCTTGAATTGTTTCGGGGACGTGATCACATCGTATTAGTGTTGTAAGTAACACGTCGTCTTAGCTTTGTTGGTATTTGAGGGTATTTGACTAAGCTGCTTATCTGAGACTGCTATTCGATATACATAATACAGTCTCTCTTGAGAGATTTAACGGTGTTACCTTTATAGTTTTTAAAGCTGCATAATTATAGAGAATAATTTTCGGTAAGACTAATATAATTTCACAAAATACGAACGAGACATATTTTAACAAACTTTTTTACAATAGCATAATTGCCTTGTGCGTGAACAAAAATAAAACCTGAAGGATTTCAGACGCAGCCTTTGCTAATTTGCCTTTGCAATCATGACCACAAGCAAATATTATCCCCGAAAGAGAATTTCAGAACCAGTCTTCTTCTTCTTAGCGAGTGGATTTTCGAGTCGAACAACGACCCGATAAACCCTGGTGTCAGAGTTTTCAAACCTCCTAGTAGCACAGCTATAGGCCTCTGACATGGTTTCAGTATCGACCACTATCAAAGACAGCGACCGGGACCGACGGCTTAACGTGCCCTCCGAAGCACGGAATCTTTTTTCTTTTCGGACAATCAGGTGATTCAGCCTGCAATGTCCTAACCAAACTGGGGAAAACATCACAAAGTGATAAATTGACACATATCAACTTTGTGTTCCCCCCCTGGGAATCGAACCCAGGACCTCCGGATCGTAAGCCCACAGCTTAGACCACTAGACCACAGAGGCAGTTAGTTAGTCAGAACCAGTTATTTTACATTACACTTAGCCAGACAGCCTTTTTGCTTTGAATTTAGACAGTGTACCGTGGCCAGTTTTAACTAGAACTTTTTCTCGCTGCACTGTCGAGTTGATAACGAGTTACCAAAACTACAGTAATGGTCTAGGCGGAAGTTTAGCCCCAGCTCGATTTATTCCAACTTTTAAATGGATTTGTAATTCAGATTGCTCATTGCTGTAAATAATTAAACATTCAAATTTTGGGAAATACCTTTGAAGTTCAAGATTTTGAAAGACCTACTCTACTTTCCTGCTGTCTACTTGTGGAAATGTCCACTGCAGGATACGGGCATCCCTAAATGGAGGATATTGCACAAGGAAAGATGCTACTGAATCATAAAATGGCTTGTTTTAAGCTAGTACTATGATGGTGTGTTCATTTCACCTTTATGACATTTTCTTCTTCGAAACTATCTAAGCAAACTTCATTGCCTACCTCTTCCATAAAAACAACTAACGTTGTCACAATGACAATGACTAAAGTGACATGAAAATTAACCAATATAAACAAATCAAAATCATGGAGTAAATAAAAATATATTATCGAATTAAAATAAGGTAAGATGTGAAAATATTTTCCTGAGACGACTGTGACCATTTGCTGCTACTCTGGTCAAACGGTCTAGTTAAGAAACGGCAAGTTTACACATTGAAGACGATCGCACAGCCAGTGCGTCCATGGCGCAAAAATTTCTTCTTTAGATACAAACAGCTTTTTATTTAATTAAAATAATATAAATTTAGCTTTCCACTATAAATAAAGATTGATTCTGATTCAGGTTCTTTAACTATTTTGGCACCATGATAAAATATTAAATTAAAAGTAATTTGCCAACCAAGCTACCGCAGGCAGTGGTGGAACGGCATTATAATAGTCATAGATTCAAACCCAGCTTATGCAATTTATATTTTTTTTTATAGCAGGAGCTGCTAAAATATCTAAAAGAACTCAAGAAAACAATAAATATTATCATTACCATAAAAAAAAAAAAAAAATTTGAGATGTATACCTATTTTGTGATCGTTTACCTGCTCTTCAGAGACCATCTACGAAAACATTTCTGATTTTCGCACCATAAACTATTTGTGAACTTAAATTATTTTTGATGATTTTTAGTTCCAGCTCGTTTTTTAGTTCTAAGTCGGCTTTCTTGAGAAAATTATATGTTTTTTTGAAGGGAGACTTAATTGCCAATATCATTCACTATTTCAAACCGGACTATAATACTGAAAACGTTATTTTTAGAAGTAAAAATTACAAAGGTGCAATTAAATAAAATCAGAGACAAAATGGCAAGATAATTGAGTGCTTAAAAGCACTACGGTATTTTAACATATTCTAAGTAAGTAATGCACTTTAAGAATGGAAAAATCTCTCGAAGATTTGACATCAGATGAAAAAAGAATTATATGCGCTTCTCACCGTCAAAGTCTGAGATACCAAGCTGCTAGAGCAATAAATGACGGTAAAATATTTAAAATTTATGGAAACTGCGAACCATTACGCAGAAATTTAATTGAAAGAGGCTGGATTGAGAAAATACCCTATTTAAAATTAAGAACAAAATATGTCGGTCAACAACTGGATTTGAAAAAAGTGAAAACACTTTTCTTATCAAAATTAATTAAAGATGCGGAGCCTAGTTTTGTTTACAACGCTGTAGAAAACCTTAATTTAAAAAAGTATCATCAAAATCCAAGAATCACATATAACAGGTTTTATTTTAATTCTCCATGGACGCAAAAACAAGCAATATGTGCATTCAGAAGAAAAAATGCTGATTGTATCACAAATGTCACAGAAGTGAATACACCTCGCACGTATAATAGTTGTGATCCAAACTGGAAAGAAGAATTTGTATGCGATTATAAATTAACCGCATGCACTGGTATACTCAAGTGGGTAGTCTCTATGACTCAAAATAAATCACCAATATTTGCAGATAATGGAAATGTTAATATAGTCGTTCTCGTATTTGCTATTAATCGGTGCAAGGAATATTTACATCGTAAACAGCAGAATGATGTTTCGAATTGCACTTTTCCTACTACATCTAATAAAGAATGGAAGACTTTCTTTCATTACTATAACATCCTGATTAAAAACCAGGATTTCTTTGATTCAGACGGTAAAGATAAGTTTCCCCTTTATCTGGATGTAGCAACAATTTTGATTCAAGAGCTACAAAAATATGAGCCTGAGTTAATATGTGAAGGATACCGTAATATTTGGATTATTAAACCATTATGCCATCCTTCAGGCCACGGAATTAAAATGGCTTCGAACCTAGATGATATTTGCAAATTACTGAAGAAACCTAAATATGTTCTTCAAAAATATATAGGTTAGTAGAATACTAAATATAATTTACTTAATTTAGATACTAATAACTATATCTAGGTACTTATAAAATATTGTCCTTATTTTTTCAGAGGAACCAATGCTAATTCACCAAACCAAATTTTCAATACGGCAATTCTTTCTCATTACTAGCACATCTCCTTTAGAGATATGGATGTATGAAGATTGTTATTTGACATTTTGTTCCCAAGCATACACTCTCAAGAGTTTTCATGAGTCAAACCACTTGACGAGTTTCGAAGTTCAAAGACAATGCAAGAATAGTACTTCTTGGGATCTTCCAAGTAACAAGATGTGGAGTTTAAATACTTTCAAAGAATACTTGGAAGAAAATGGTGACATAGAAGCATGGGATACTATTATTTACCCTGACATGAAGAAAGCATTTGTCGGTATTATGTTCAACTTTCGAAAATCGTTACCGTACACCAAAAATCGTTTTGAATTATTTGGATGTGATTTCATTCTTGGCAGAGATTACAAGCCTTGGTTAATTGGAATTAAATCGTGTCCAAACCTTGAAAGTACAACAACGGTCACAGAAGATATTTGTACGGCAGTCATTTCAGACATGGTGAAAGGTAGTTTCAAAGATAATAAATAAAATAAAATAAATTATTACATAGATATACTAAACTCCTTTTTTTGTTACAGTTGTCATCGACCGTGCAGATAATTATTATGCTGAGACAGGTAAATTTGAATGCATATTTGGACCAAGAGAGAATTGGCTTTATATGAGAAAATCGGTAACCTCATTATTAGAAGAATTACAACCTGGACCTGATAAAAAAGAATCCAAGAATGACGAGTTCTTGAAAGAACAACCAGATATAAATACACTAATAAGTTTTCTGAAAATGAAACACCAAGCAAGCAAGATGATGCAATCGTTGAAGTCTAAACAAAATATTTGTTCAAAAAAGGCATCTCAAGTATCTAATATTTCTGGATCACATATAGTCGATGAAGTCTTTGCTAAAAGTTCCAGGCTTAAAGCACATACAAAGCCTAAAGAAACTTATAATAATAATAAAATTAAAAAAGAATTTTGTTCGAAGACTTCGACTGTCCCTCAATCTGAAAAAATGTTGTCTGAATCCCGTACTAGCGCAAAAAACAAAACTCCTAGTGGTGATTTAGGCAATATACCGCTCAGTATGGAAATCAACCAAATTCCAAACGCTCCTATGCAAACAACTACCCGCGATCGTCCAGTGCCTCTTTATTTTCCTAATTCATTACCCTACGCACCATTTTCGATCAGAGATAGTCAAATGCAACAGTATTCCAACATTGTCGACCAAAAGTCAAATTTTGTGTCTATAAATAACGGAACAAGAATGGCCGTAGAAGTCTTATACAATTTGCCTCATTCTCCTTCAACAAACATGCCAATAATCAATAAGTCTAAGCAAGTATTAAACGGTATATTTAAGAAAAAGGTATCACCTGTTACAGATTGTTACACTAATTCATACGGTCAAGTGTTTGTCATAGGAGGGGAAAAAATATTATCGAATGAAATCAATCAAAATGCCAACATAGAATTACAAACAAGAACAACAATGTCCAATAGTATGAATGTGTCTAAAGAAAGAATAAGGCCTGTGAACGCTTTTCACGATAAGCATGATGCTCAATCGTTTGGTATGGATAATCAAAAACCACTTAACAACAAAACCAGTTACTGTTCAAACATTGGTATCCAAGTAAAACGATTGCCATGCACAAAAAATGTGGCATGTGAAAATAAACAGCCAATACAAGTTTCTAACACTATTTCATCTACACAAACATTGCCATTCATCGAGGGGAGAAGAAAATTGCCACGTACTAGTAACGTAGCATGCGAATGCAATGTGCCCGTGCAAGTTCAACAATTTGAATACTATACAAAATCATCAGTAGAAATCGGAAGACCATCCACAAACTACAGAGCTCATGCAAACTCTAATTTAATCGTTGACTCTACGCAACCATTGCCTTCAACTAACAATGCAGCTAGTGAGCATATTGAACCAGTATATGTTTCAATGCCAATGTCTGTTAGGAATTATCAAACATTAACTCATAGTGGCATGAACCAAATATCAAATTCCACCATAAAGGCAAGGTATACTATACCAACGGTTATTGATAAAGCTAATGAGTTTATAGAGCCAGTAACTTTACCAATGTCTGTTAGACATCAAATTACAACTCTTGATGAAACACAAAGATCAAACTTCACCAATCTGGCTCGACGTCCTTTACCGAAGACATATTGTAATGAATCTAATGAGTGCATAGTACCAGTCCAGGTTTCTCCGAACAATCTTTACACTCCAACAACTTCTAATGGTCTTATACTAACCACGGATAAAAAAATTAGAAAATCAATGTTTACCATTCAGGCAAGGTATCCTTATGGGAAATATTTACGATGCAGCAAATGAGTGCATAGAACCAGTTCAAGTTTCCTCTTCCAACGTATATGCACCCGCCACAGATAAACACAATCGAAGGTAAAACTAGGCCGTTTAGGCTAAAAGAACACCTTCCTGGACGTATAATGTGGAAAAAGGGTACATTTATACCACGATAAATTTATTCCTCTATGGTTCCTCATGCGCCGTCTTAAAATTATCTAAATAAGGTAGGTACCTACTTATCATTTAATCGTCATGGCATTTAATCCAGTGCTATCACAAAACAACAGTGTAAAAATTTTGTAATACTTACATAGTTTTATGTTAAACTTTTTTAAGATTTTTAAATTGTTGATAGCATCGGAAAAAATGTTAGCAAATCAATGTGAAATCAAAACTATTCAAATACTTTTTGTTCTAAAAAGTCCAAATTGCATACCCGTCATACTCGAACAACTCATATAAAAGTGATTGGACATTAAAATAATAATTTTGTCGTAGCAATAAATAAGGAAGATCAATTCGTTATTGTAAATATACAGTGGCATTATGAACACGTCTTTTATTTTAGTTGAAAATTGTTATAATAATGTACAGTTTTTGTGAAAATGTCCATTTAACATTACTTTGCCGCGCCGTGTCGCGCCGCTGCAGTGCCGCTGTAGTGTGGTACATCTCATACATCTTCGTACAAAGGCAATTATCATTTACCTCATTTGTCGCGCCGTGTCGCGCCATGCAGCGCCGCACCGCTCCCCTGCAGCTACGTCCTAGTGCGACCTATCCTTTACCTTTGAATTAACTATTTATAGATCAACGGGCTTGCACTTTCTGACTTTCAACTACTTAAGCTGCTTCTTCGCTGTATCGTATATGCTTGAAAAGTTTACTAGAGCGCTAGAGCCTTGGTAAGAAGTGCGCTGCGAATCACGCTCTGCACTCACATGCAATGAATACCTGATCAGCCGATACTTGCTTGTGGGTAAGCAATATAGGTTTGCCTTTCGGTAGTGAGAGCAACTTATTTTTTTCTTACGTATATGACACAAGCTGGCAAACATGCATACATGAATACTTAAAAATTATAATGATTATTATAACTAAATTCTGAATTCAAAGCGTTTTTTTTTTGTTATAGCTTGCGTCGCCATACTCTTGGGATTCAAGGGGAAGCTTCCATTTGTATGATTGACCTAGTAGAACATTAGACTAAAAGTTCATGTTTAGTAGGGCTAAATTCATCCTTTCCTTTGGGACGGAGCCTTGATCTGATATAAAATTACCTGTATAAATTCATATCTACTGAAAATTCATAAACGAACAATGGACACCTTGGGGATCTTTTTTATGATTGAATAATTTATTTATTTTTATTTACTTAGTCAGCCCTTCATCGTATATCCAAAATCTGCAATATGCTTCAATATTAAGTAAAGCCGCTGTCGAAAACAAGTCACCTAATAAAAATCAAAATGAGCTCGAAGGAATCCAAGACACCTTCTTCCAGGATTAATGAAATGTGATTCTCAAGAAGCGACACAGCGACTGAGGAGAGGGGAGGGGACTTCCATGAATAGCTGATCAGATAAGGAACTAGAGGAAAATCATTGGAAATGTACTTGCAAATACAATTTCTCGAAGATACAGATGTTGGGACACCACGTGTGCCATCAGAGTTTTAATCCAAATATAGTTAACAAGTAGGAAAATAGTAGGGATTATCTGCCTCCGTGGACTAGTGGTCTTGAATCTTAGGCTGCAAATCCGGGGGTCATGAATTCCGACGTAGACGGCATAATTCAATTTGATTCGCATGAGGGAAACAAAGTTGATTTTAGTTAATTTTTCACTTTGTTACGGATAAGCACGATTTTATTAATGAAGTAACTGAAATTATTTTTTTATGATGGAGACCACAGCTGTATCTATGTTTAACTAAAATTTTTGATCCACGGGTTTACCAGCGGCTTAATGATTTTTCCTGTAAAGATAAGGGCATTTTTCAACGTCAAGTTCCGTGTAGTGAAGTAAGTAAAGTATGCAGAGCAGATAATGTTCCCTGGGTGGCTGTCGATAGCGCAGGGTAAGAGACCACGTCTGAATGTCATTAGCGTGACGCCTCGGGCGAGTATCGGTAGTCGGGGCTACAGCTAAGGAGCCAGGAAACTTGCTGGTCCACTTTGAAATACTGTCTTTTTAATCGATGAACAAGCCCATAAACCCTGGTTATTTAGAGTTTTTATACCACCTAACATAATAAAGCACAGGCCTTTGACATGGTTTGGGCAATGAACAATATCAAAGGTAGCGACCGTGATCGACGACTTAACGTGCTCTCTAAAGCATGGAATCTTATACAGAGGTAGGTGGAGCAAATAATGTTCCCTGGGCGGCTGTAGATAGCGCAGTGTAAGAGACCACGTCTGAATGTCATTAGCGTGACGCCTCGGGCGTGTATCGGTAGTCGGGGCTAAAGCTAAGGAGTCAGGAAGTGGGTGTTTTTCCACAAGCTCTTCAATGAACTTTTAAAATTAAAGTGTAAGCGGCGTCGGCAAGGTGTCATAATCTTCGTTTATGTCCGGTGAAAAGACCCGCTCTCACTAGTTCACTAGTCTTTTATTTTTTCTATTGAATGGGCTCACACAGTGCGCTATTGAGTTCACAAATGCTGAAAACTACACCTATAGTCTATACTGATCAACTGAAAGTGAAGATGCAGACGATGGTGGAGAATGTTGGCCTAGCTAGGAGCCTTAACGTAAGGAAAAATCCCAACTGGCGTCTTATGCCCCAGAGATATAATGGATCTCTCGTCAGGTCATGAAAGAATGTGCAATACATTCACCGAAATGAATCCTGCAGAATACGAAAGCCCAATTTCAGTAGCAAAACACTAAGCGTTATGTCATCGAGGTTAATGCAGGAATTATTTTTTTATTCAGGCAGTGAAAAGGAAAAAAAATAAGATAACAATTTATTAAAAAAAAAAACAGACAAATATCGTTTGACTTCTGCAAGACTTAGGCTTCGTGGCCCCAAATTAAATTCCAGCGCGTTTCTCTTTAGTACTACAGTTTATTGGATTGGAGATCGTGCAACTTTGCTCACTATAGTAATTTAGATTTAGTTTACGTTTGTATTGTGACTATGTTTATTAGTGTTAGTTCCTTTGGGGTGTTAATGCTCATGTTTATTGAATGAGAAATGTATATTAGTAGGTATGTCCTCCTGAATCCTGGGGGTTTTGATCACTTATAAATATTTTTTTTTATATAAACAGAAGAGCTCGAATGTTTGGTGTACAGGTTTTTATTTTTCTCCTGTTGTTAAGATACATAACAAATATTCCTTTTTTAAAGAGGCCGTGGGGTCTCAGGAAGATACTGCTTTGTTGGTATTTTGCGTTAATTGTTTTATGCATTAATTTACGAATTAATTTTCAAAAATATGAATACTACCCGCAATCAGTTACAGTGTAAATAGGTATAAAGTCTGTCTCCGCTTCAAGTTTCTTATCTACTTACATTTTCTGAAACAGCGCAAATAATAACTCAAACTTTTGCAAGAAACTCACATACTGCCTCATCTTATTACTTACTTAGTGGTTTTCCACTACGTATTGCAGTTTATAAGTTTGCAAGATTCTATGTATTTAAGAGGGGTACTTATTTAAATTGACCTTTCCATACATAAGGCGATAACGGTTTCCACCCAGTAAACATAGTCCGATACCTATAATTTTTGGAAACGATGAAGATATTACACTTATAAACTAGGTTTGTACTTTTATATTTTTTAGAAATATTACGGTTATAAAAAGATATGACCTCTTTTTCATTCCAAATACAAATAATATGGAGGTCATTTTTTTTTTTTACTGTAATATTTCTAAAAAATAAAGTTTTTGTAGATATCTACGTCATTTCCAAAAATTATAGGAATCGGACTATGTTTACTAGGTGGGGACCGTTATCGCCTTTTGTATGGAGAGGTCAATATAAATACTCCTCTTAATTTGTCAAACATATCAGAGGCTCCTATGAAAGCAATATACATACTCGTACCTACTTTGAGATAGTTATTAATTGAAAAAACTAACCTGTGACAAACAATATTCGAATGCAGTACTCGTTCCTCAATCGAAAGGTGTGATCACGTCTGAAATATTAGTAAATAATCATTGATGTCAAATGTAGAGCAAAAGGTATGCAAGTTTTTCAAATCTGTAACGGCTCACATGGGAAATCTAAAATATCATGTAGGAAGTTAGGCCAAAGAACGCCCATGTTTCTTTGGATTTGGTTATTTGAATATTTATTCTTTTTTGTAATTCATTTCTTGACTTTCACAGTTTTACAGCTGTATTGTCAAAGACGATGGCTGCAATAACATTATCTTAAGGGGCGGTCCCATCAAGTTATAAACGAGTTTATGAGAAGATAAACAGTGTGTCAAAAATTTCGATCCCACGACCATCTTTTTTAGGCATTTTTGTATGGGAAACCATCTGTTTACAAATGGTTTACGAGTGGTTTGCGTTACCTAATGGTTTACGAGGGGTTAATCATACATGACACGAGTTTAGCTTTAACCATCCCGTTGGCAAGGCAACCATGGTGACATACGTCCATAAATGACTTCTATTGTCATTTTTATTTGGGCCGTATTTAAATTTAAAACCGTTTTTCTGAAAAATACAAAGCACAGACAGAAACTTTGAATGCAGAAATAAAAACAGCAAATTGGAATCTCTAGAACAAACCCAAAAAGTTCAAAGTTTTATAAACATTTTTAGTGACTGTGATCATAGTACCTACCTATGATGTTCAACAATAATGAATGACCTACAATATGTAAACATAAACAAACACGTAAGTAAAGTTTGATATGTTAAATCATGATATACCATAGTAATAAACGAAATATAGGTACAAAATTAGTAACTATTCCTAGGTAGGTACTAAAAGAACTTGCGATAGATTTCATTCACCTGCATCCAAGATTATTTAGCCCTTCTGCAAGAATGCTATTCATGTTGATACCTATCATCATCTTCCTAGCCTTCCGCAACCCAGAAGGGAAACCAGACCTAATCTTAGATTAGGTTACACAACCTTTGACCTCCTGCCAAGGAGGCCGCGGCCCTATTCACTACACCATCTGGGCTTCCTACATCATCCGGGCTTCTCAAGTTGATACCTACCTATCATATTTTAATATTTATTTGTATGTTTTATTATTATTAGCACGGACTAAAGGATGAAGTGGACATTGCTGCTGCTTTCTGTTTTGGGAAGATGATGTACAAATCCCTATAATACGCTACACCTACGTTTATTTGTCGCGTGTACTGTATGTATTTTAGCTATTCCGCAAACAATGTATTGAAGTTGATTTGATTCCTATGGCAGACGCATATAATGCTGGGAACTAGGAGACGATTTAAAAACTCTGACATCAGAGTTCATCGGGTCACACTTAGACTCGAAGAAGAATATTTTGTATAGGTATAGGACCCAATAATTTGTTTTTAGAAGTTAGAAGTTCCTTCATTTTATGCTGCTTGTGCGTATAGGAACCTAATTAATTGTGATTTAGTTGTTATTCGATTATATTCCTAATATTTGTATCTTGTTCCAGCCTTTAAGAAGATAACAAATAATAACGTTGTTTACAAAAGAAAAGAAAGTATTGATACAGAGGTATTTACAACTAAGTTAATACCTAAGTAACTGCCTTGCCTGTGTGGTGCCGGATTAGAATAGCATCACCCCATCACTTCCTGCGGGTGTCGTAAAAGGCGACTAAAGGATTAATCCAGGGAATGGGCAGCAGCGTTCCCTGTTATACCCGCCTGCCAAGCGTGGTGAGTATGGCATATACCCCCAATTTTGGGGTGGCCTATGTCCAGCAGTGGACTGTTGTGGCTGATGATGATGAACTGCCTCTGCGGTCTGTTGGTCTGAGCATGATATTATCTATTTATTTCTCATTGAGATTCTCCCCAGTTTGGTTAAAGCAATATAGGCTGAAGCCCTTCTTGACAATTAAATAAACCAGACATTTTGCTTTCTTGGCCTAATTACTGATTCTGACTATCTGCCACAGTCGTTCCAGATCTTTTGCTCCATGCTTTTTCTAAATGGGCAAAAATGTCATAGAGATATAGATAACTATGTGTACCTATATTCGTAATATTTTTTTCTGAAATTCCTTTTTGTTTTTCAGTGTTTTGAAAAAGAATTCCGTGCTTCGGAGGGCACGTTAAGCCGTCGGTCCTGGTTGCTGTCTTCGATATAGTAGTTGTTACACAAACCATGTGAGAGGCCTATTTAGCTGTGCTATTAGGTGGTTCACAATGCTAACACCAGGATTCATCGGGTCTATCGACTCGAAACCCACATGACAGAAGAAAAGTGTTTTGTATGGTGATGAAATGGTTCTCTCGATTTTATATTTGAAGTGGTTGTTACGTACAGAAAACAATTATACAACATGTTAAGAACAAATTAGTTATTATTTTATAAACCAATAAATAAAGTAATTTGTCAAAATTATAAATCTTGTTTATAAAGGGCAAGGTTGCTCTTCGTCTGATTTTTTGGCTACTGGTGCTTCATTCTGTATATTTTATCCATTGAGTCCTTTGTCTACTTGAATATCTCACACGGTTGTATTTGAGGATTATTTAATATAGATTGGTATTCTTATTGGCAAATTATAAATCAAAATAATACGGAAAATCCTTTGAAACAAACCAAACGGACACACTTGACAGAAAGTAAAATGACACAATGTCACAGGCCATAGATAAAATAACTGCTAGCAGTATAAATCAAAAAAGGATTTACTGTAAAATATTTCATTTTATTACATTAATTTACATAAACTAGTTAACTTTATAAGTAAAAATAATAAAAATAATCTTCATGAATGATCAGAAGTTAGATTAGAGACCTCTTTGAACTTCGTAATGAAACGATAGAAATTAATAATCATAATCAGTCATAATAAAATCTTTTTGCTTTTAAAGTTCCTGATACTAAATAAATAGGTAGGTTACCTTAGAGTTTTTATTATGAGCCTGATACTCACTTTTTAATCACAAAAAGATTTTCATCTGAGACTGCAATGAACAAAAAAAATGGTGATCATGAAAGTAGGTCAAATATTTTTTTGAATGATAACTGCTTGAACGATAAAACGCTCAAAGGAGTATCATTAATGTCCTTTTATCATAGCCACAGAATATATAATCAAGGCTTGACCCGATTGGTCGATCATAGGTTTAGGCATGGTTTAGGCAAGGAATCTGGAGGGAACGAAAGTATTAACCAAGTTTTCAAGAAAGTTTAGCAATAAACCATCTGTAAACAGCTAGTCTAAACTGTTG
Source organism: Scrobipalpa atriplicella (assembly GCA_029255725.1). Taxonomy (NCBI): domain Eukaryota; kingdom Metazoa; phylum Arthropoda; class Insecta; order Lepidoptera; family Gelechiidae; genus Scrobipalpa; species Scrobipalpa atriplicella. Next base: position 37,226 of record JARACY010002436.1, read on the forward strand.
GTGGGCTCCGGCCTTAGTCTCGTTCCGCAAGTGCTTCATTTAGTTAGTTTGCAAGAACTTGTCCATTGTGACGAGAAGTCTTTTGTTTCACTTAGCTTTAACTTTATTTAAAAATACGGTATGTAGTTAAGAATTATAACATTTGTTGACCTTTGTTTGATGGTCATTTCTCAAAACTCCATGATATGTATCAAAACTTGATATTTCATCAAAAAGTTGCCAGGATCTATTTGGATCCTAAATACGGTGGCATTATAAGTAGGACTCCACTCCAAGTAGGAAAGATTAAATTTTTTAAATCAGCTTTAAGTTATACACAAAACACAATACCTACACTAACAAACAAAGCTTTTATCTTTACAATATTAGCGTATACAAACAGTTGCTGTTTTAATTATCTCGATAGTAAAATTCTGTAAGCATAAACCACACGAATAATTGAAAGGTTCGAAATCAGAAACGAAATAAAACGAATTCCCATTTACTTAATTTCGCGAGACCTCATTGCTGTACCAAAGGTCGCTGGGAGCTTATCACACCAAACATCACTGTACTTAGTATAATTAAATTTGAGTTATTTTAAAATTTCATCTTGTATTTTTTATCAGTTTTTTATCAATTTTACTCACCAGATTTTTTTGGTGATCGTTGTATTAATGGCGCAGCAGTATCTTTTAGCTGTCACTGCTCCGATTATAATAGTAGGGTACCCTTTCTTTTGATTTTCATTTTGCCTTATTCCTTCTTATTTATTCTCTCACAAATACTTACTATCCTTAAAAGCATTGTAATAGACCTCACCATAAAAAGCCCCGGCCTTACAAACTTGACACTGGCGGAATCACCACAGAAACGCAGCCAACACTAAAATAGAAATTAACAGATTAAAAATGTTGCTTGTTACGAAAGTTGTTCAGTTTCATAGCCTTAACCAGCCCCTAATTTTTCCTAAGTGAGTAAAAAATCTCCCCGTATAAGGTGATGCTATTCTGACGCGACGCGACCATTATAATAAAAACCTATTTCTGCTACGAAACGGTGTTAAAAGGCTTCTCGTTTTAACATTAAATGAGATCGGTGTTAATGTAATGGAGGCCTTGCCAGCAGTAATTGATTCCGAATTAATCTGGACCAGCACCGGACCGACGTTGGACCAGAAACGATAAAATTTGAACTCAAATGCATTCGGCCGTAGCACTTGGGCAAAAAGAATAACAAAATGTTTGCCCATGGCTCACACCACGAAGAAGATCCATCCGTATATGCCGCTTTGCAATACTTGCGTATGTGTGCGTAAATGTGCCTACACTCACATTACCTCAGTGTGCGTCGGTTCGCCATAGTATATCTGTAGTTACGCACACAAGCACAACCACAAGTATGGCTGAGCGGAAATAATGAGAGAACAATGCAATGCTTTAAAATGTTTTGTACAGCAAAACTGTGGAACTTACTATACCTACCTACCGTCCCTACTTCTGTGTTTCCAAATGCATATAAACTTAATATTTTCAAAGTTTGACTGAACAAGAATCTTTTGTATGATCTCATTCTACATCTATTTTAGTCTGTCTCCTTTGATCTCACTGGAGTCAAGAGCAAACTAATTAAAAAAAAAACCTTAATGATACTATAACTTAACGAAAACTAGTTAATAATGTTAACCAGATTAACAATCCTTGCAAGCAGCATACCAATCACTATATGTATTTTTAAACTTTTTTATTTAAAAGCTACCTGCTATAACTAAATTTAAATTAAAAGATCTATAATTTGGAACAGAAGGTTACATTTTAATTAAAAGATGAATAACTAATTATTATCGAAGCAACTAACTACGTAGAAGTTAATATTCTGACCTTTACGATTCGTAGAATTAGTGGAACTAAGTACGTAGTTGAGATTATACCTAATTGAGATCTGTTCTCTACATTAAAGCAAGTAGGTAATTTTAAGACTAATTTTAATATATCCTCCAGTCGTGATACAAATTAGAATTAATGTAGGTGTCTTATACAGCTGGATAATATCTTATTTCGTTAAAACTAATTTTAGTGCTAGCTTTGATCCCTATTTTATTAGGTCTTTGAAGAATTTGAGATGTTTTTTAAGAGAGTTTTTAATTACCTATCTTTCATTATAAAGGCATAATTTTATTGGCTTGGCTTAATTTTTTTTCTCGTACTTAGATTAGTGTTTCGAAATACGTTAAAACCCATTTGAAACTATATTTGGGAAATCTGGACATTATTCATTACATTTTACAATATCGCCGTTATGCAACCCGCAGATGTTATTTGTGATCATAGCATGGTATACAAAAACAATAGCATTTCAAATCAAAACCTTTAGAAAATAAACTTAATTAGTAATTCAAAAGTAGATCAAAGACTATTGAAATGTATTTTATTTTTATTTATAGTGAAATATACTTTCTCTTTTTCTTTCGTTATAATAATTTATATGATAAACAGGGTAACATGCGTGAATAGATGTAGTTAGCTATGTATGTATAAAAATATAAGCATAACCAATTTATACAAAAAGCACACTTTAAGGCCCGTATTTATAATCAGCTCTCAAGAGTGACAGCGAGTTTGAATTCGTATCAGAAATGTCATTTCAGTACAAAACGCCCTGTCCATACTTAATATTGCTCTCAATATTGAGATCGCTTTATAAATACGAGCCTAAATAATAATTTAACTTTGGAGGAAATCCATAAGATCTGGAATCAGTTGTTCCGCTTCCTTTACTAAATTATTTATAATCTTTGATTCTTCCCGTATTTCCTTTATATCTTTGGATCTAAGCTTTGAATGGCTAATACCTTTTATTTGTAAGGCTTTCGTGCTTTGTCTTTGGAGGATAACCTAGTAGAATAAAAATATAGGAAAAGTATATAGGAATAAAGGAATACTTAAATAGGAATAAATTGACGGCTTGATGGTAAATATAGTCAGGAAAATTAAATGAGTTTAATTTACACAAATCAATGTATTTTTCAGAAATTCCAAGATCACCATGTTCAAATCATCTTAGTAATATTTTGTAGGTAATGCTATTTTTGTTAATTAAGACTTTGTTTAATAGAGATCTTTGAATAATTTCCTGACAATTACCTGCAAAAAAATGCATAGTGGTATATCATTGAAATAACTTGTTACAATAAACCTTGTTTACAACGTTACTGGGTCTCTAATGGCCATCATTTATTACTAGGAGGATAGGAGGAAAGCTCTACTATGGTTTGAAGCAGGAAGTTCCGTCTCAATTAATGGCACCCCGTGCTGCATAGTTGGTAGGTACTAAGAAAATAAAAAAAAAAACTGGCTAAACTTAAAGAAAGTTCGAGATATTGATAGGGTGTCAGTACATCATGGCAATGCACTAAAATCATCGTTCCTCTCTATGTTGATTTCTACAGTATTCCCGAGAATAGAAGCAGCTGAAACATTCTATGTTTTTCTGTTCAGTATATGAAAGTCAGCTTTCTCGGCGTCCATTAAGAGTTTTTTGACCTGCCGCGTGATCTAGGTCCTTGAACTGTGAGGTCGAGTAATCTTTTTCCGGGGGTATTTTTAACGAAGGAATTGAAATGAGAAAAAAAATATGTTTTATAAAAAATTTAACAAACACGAAATAACAACTTTGTAAAACAAAGTGGCTTTTCCGTTCCAACCTTGCAACTTATAAAACCAGAAGGTACTTCATTATACAAAACAAAATGTGGACTTTCAGTAACAAGTTGGACGCAAAAAATATTTAAATGAGCACCAGTAATTATGCAAAAAGTTTGGCTATGGTCCGCTTGATAAGGGTTCTGTTTATGTACTTTGTGAGTGCAAGTTTAAAAAAAGTCGTCTAATCTCCCTTGACAGGTAATTTTAACTTCTGCATGAATACGGTCCCTAGTTGGATTTTCAGACTTAATGTAGCCGATACAAAATTTTTAGCATAACGCATTGGAACAAATTCTATCGGCAAAGTGCAAAGCTAAACGAAACTTACCAAAGAGCAAACTCAAAGAATTCTTCTAACTAGACGGTTGCAGTGAAACTTGGAAATTGGTCTTTTCTAGAAATTGTACGTCGACAGAAAGTTCAATGTGGCAGCGACTCTAATCTCTCGTGCTTTTGTCATCAAACGTTTCTTTCTCAACTTTCTTTGCTTTGTATCGGAAAGTTGTTGAATTGGATATTCTTGCAGTTTTGCTGCTGCATATTTACTGTTTGATGTAGTATGATTTAATTCTGATGAATTTAAAATATATGTCAATACGCACAGTAAATACGTAAATGTTCTATCTTACGTATAATTATTACGGTATCAATATTATTATATTGGTTTGTAGAGTTATTTATTTCTTATCAGAATAATTTCCACCTTTCAATATACGTTGTAAAATATTAAATATAGGATATATTTTTGCCCCATATGAAAAGCGTGTCGATAAATCTACCTACTGCAAAAAGCGTAAGGGTACAGACATAAAAGGGCGTGTGAATCAGCAGATCGGCAGAATCACTGCTGATAAAGAGGCATTGTGGCCGCGTCTTTATTCAGCGAGCTTTGTGCTGGAACTGATTGTCCAACACTGTGGAGAGTTTTCTGGAATAGTTTGGTAATGGTTTTCTAAGTTCAGCCAGAGATTCAAAAACACTTATTTTGGCTTTTCCGTACTCGGTTAAAAATTGTGTTCTCTAATCTAGTGGGGGATATTAGTGTGATCGTGGTTTTTAATATTAAAACCAAATCGCCTAACCTTATACACCAACGTCCCATTATTTATTTTACATTAGCAGGAGGCCTTCATACGCGCGCTTTCAGCAAAATAAGCTAATTTTGCTACACACGGTGAAATAATTTTAGCCACAACGTATGTACAACAGAAGGCTTTTAAAATTCCCTCAGTAATGGGTATTTGATGTGCCCAGCTGTACTCTTGATACAAGATTGATGTCTCTACAAATTGTTCTGCAGGTAGAAAGCATGCGATGGATCAAAATAATTTCCGTGGTTCTGTAGTATTGTTGTCCTTGAAATGATAACCCCGTTACTGGCTTTTACTGCAACCCTGAAAAGAAAAACAGTTGCTACCGTTTTTGGACAGACAGTAAAAATGCAGCAGAAATAACTACCCTACCAGTTACTTTAGCTGTTATTTCAAGAAGTTGGGATTATCTCGTCTAATAGCTCAGTCTGTATTTACCATGTCTGCTGTAATAAATACCTGCTGAATAATTGCCAGTACCTACAAATATTTTTTAAATTTTGGTTTGTAAATGAACTTTTCTACGAAGGCCAGTACCTACGAGTAGCAATCGAGACCTACCCGATTTTGGTCACATGAATTAAGAAATTATACTGTTTCTTTACTCGCACTGTGTTCATAGCTTTTCTAAAAGACTTTTTTTATGATCCATAAAATACCAGTTTGGTTCAAAAGAAAACAATTGGAATGCCCTGAGAAAACGCTCAAGGTAACAAAAACGTAACT
>JARACY010002437.1:0-42723 GCA_029255725.1 Scrobipalpa atriplicella
CCTAGAGAAGTTAAGCATTATTTTTATTGCCAGAGTAACGTTCTAGTACATCAAATTTTTTTTAACCTGTTATCACAAATACCAACAAAATATTTGCTCTTTCCCACCTCTAACAATGCTTGTAAAAAAAAAAACTTATATAACCTGTGGTCAATTCGCGAAGCGAAAGGTGATTGAATGCATTTATTGTATTTTTGTGTAAATAATTAAATAAATTATGGTGAAAATGTCGAACGAGAATACTTTGGACCTGCATTACGTCCACCAGTCCTTCCAGAGAAGCCTGAAAGAGGAAGACGACGTCGTAATCGAAGCATATATCGATGGATACAATGAACTCGTAAAGTGAGTCGATTTGCTGAATTTAATAATTCCATATGGAATTTGTGACCAGTTTCTTTGAATTATTGCTTGCCTAACTTGAATAGAAAGCTGTACATAACTTTTTGTCACAGGTTATTCAAGTATGGCTGTATTTTTCTTGACCAGTATTGGGAGTTCTACAGGGTGTAACAAAAAAGGTATATGTACCTGAAGGGTGTGAATCTGCCCATTAAACTAAACAACTTTTCCAAAGGAGTGTAGGTTGAAATATGGAAAACATATTATAATTTAATTAAAAATGATTATCAACACTTGCTTTGTCATTTGTATTTTAAACATTATCAATTATATCTTGAAACAAATATTAAAACATTGCTATAGGTATATATCGTAAAAGGTTTGTCTTGAGTCTATCGCATCAGACATAATTCTCATAAATTAAACATTGATAAAGAATTTTTTGTAATGATAGGACAATGTTATCTTTCAATTGTGTTATTTTAAATAATATATTTGTCTAATTGATTACTGTTATCATTATCAACAACATTGTTATCCAATGATAATGATGATGGTATTTACAAAATATACAGGATGTTTGAAAAAGTTCTCTAAATTTTAAACATATTCTACTATGACAAGGAACAACTTGCCTAAAAAATTCTTTTTAATTTCCTCGTAAAAGTTGACCCCTATCAGTTTCTGGTAAGCTGTCCCTTACACCCAATTTAACAGAAAAAATTGTACAGAATTATTGTAAGTTTGCCTACACCTTTATTATGCAGACCGGCTTCTTTCTCATAATTCTCATCTTCTTAAAGGAATCGTAGTATACTTTATTTCACCCTCTCTGTGTTTATCCATCACTTTGATTTTGGATTTCACATCGCTGCTTACGAATGAAAATACTGTGCCTATTAGATTAAGGAATCTGTAAAATAGTTAAGGAGTTTTAGGCTTAAATCTAGTCTTACTTCAATGGGAAAATAAGCATAGGATATAATTTAAGGGCTTTTGCCCATGAGGGCTCCACAACACAACCCAGGATTGATTTAAATGTGCTTAAATAATTGAATTATTAATTATTCATTGAAACTGCATCATTTGTGAAATGAAATGTATAATTTAATGTGGAAATAGAAAGACTATAAATATAATTTAAAAAAAATATAAAAATAAATATAATATAATTTATGGGCAATGTAGAGACATAAAATAAAGGTGTAGGCAAACTTACAATAATTCTGTACAATTTTTTCTGTTAAATTGGGTGTAAGGGACAGCTTACCAGAAACTGATAGGGGTCAACTTTTACGAGGAAATTAAAAAGAATTTTTAGGCAAGTTGTTCCTTGTCATAGTAGAATATGTTTAAAATTTAGAGAACTTTTTCAAACATCCTGTATATTTTGTAAATACCATCATCATTATCATTGGATAACAATGTTGTTGATAATGATAACAGTAATACAATTAGACAAATATATTATTTAAATAACACAATGAAAGATAACATTGTCCTAATCATTACAAAAAATTCTTTATCAATGTTTAATTTATGAGAATTATGTCTGATGCGGATAGACTTCAAGACAAACCTTTTACGATATATACCTATAGCAATGTTTTAATATTTGTTTCAAGATATAATTGATAATGTTTAAAATACAAATGACAAAGCAAGTGTTGATAATCATTTTTTAATTAAATTATAATATGTTTTCCATATTTCAACCTACACTCCTTTGGAAAAGTTGTTTAGTTTAATGGGCAGATTCACACCCTTCAGGGTACATATACCTTTTTGTTACACCCTGTAGAACTCCCAATACTGGTCAAGAAAATACAGCCATAACTTGAATAACATGTGACAAAAAGTTATGTACAGCTTCTATTCAAGTTAGGCAAGCAATAATTCAAAGAAACTGGTCACAAATTCCATATGGAATTATTAAAATTCAGCAAAATCGACTCACTTTACGAGTTCATTGTATCCATCGATATATGCTTCGATTACGACGTCGTCTTCCTCTTTCAGGCTTCTCTGGAAGGACTGGTGGACGTAATGCAGGTCCAAAGTATTCTCGTTCGACATTTTCACCTAATTTATTTAATTATTTACACAAATACAATAAATGCATTCAATCACCTTTCGCTTCGCGAATTGACCACAGGTTATATAAAGTTTTTTTTTTTACAAGCATTGTTAGAGGTGGGAAAGAGCAAATATTTTGTTGGTATTTGGTGATAACAGGTTAAAAAAAATTTGATGTACTAGAACGTTACTCTGGCAATAAAAATAATGCTTACTTCTCTAGGGTAGCTAATGAAAACAAATAAATAAATGAAAAAAAAAATGAGACCTCCTATACAAAAGTGTCGGCAGGTCGAGTCATTTGAAAAGTTACTAAGAAAATTAATCATTTTGATGAGCGGAAAGTGGAACTCACAATACTTGTCATATTGCACATGTCCAGATTCAGTCTCCCGCCGCGCCTGTTCGAAACGAAAGCAACAGTGGTTCCAAAGTAAAAGTAAGAAGAAGAAACAGAAAGAAAGTGAAGAAAGAAAAAGTACAGTCAGTGAAAACGTTATGTACGCTAGGAAGTGTACAATCACATTATTCAGTGGCTGTGCTGTGTACGGTGATGCAGAGTGGACGAAGTGAATCTCTGCGTGACAAAACGGAAGGTTTGTAAGTGTTAGACGAAGGGAATTTGTCAGTCTGAAGACAGAAGAAATCACGTTAATGAAAACAGTGGACGCTGCTGTCTCATGTTTGTAAGTCGCAGGTAATAAATAATAGTAAACGTAGGTGATATGTTATATTCATTTAATTTCAATCAATCCCGAAACTCAAGCCCGCAACGTCTGAAATGTAACGTAGAGCACGTAGCACTATTATAATACTGGTTAAAGTAGCTAGTATTTTGTGGTTATCTCTAGTATAAAGAAATTAAATGTGTCGTTCCGTTTTAACAGGGGTACGTTCCGGGCGCACGGTTAGCGCAAGGTTAGGGGAACTTTTCACTTTGACAGTTGATAAAGCCCCGTTTTGAAGCGCCTGTCAGGGGAAATTTCATCCCGACAGGTGCAAGTGCGTGCATGAACGGGGTTTACGCGAGCTGTCAGATTAAAAGTCGCTCTAACGGTTTCCCCTAGGTGCATGCGTGAACGCACTCCAGTTGTTTTAACATTGCAAATACAACAATGATGTTTACATCTTACATAATTATTAAGGTCAATCAACAAAGAGTTATAGAAATATATAATAATATATTTAATAAAAATACCAATAATATAATAATAGTGCCTAGAATATGGCATTACAGTATTTCAGGCTCATCATGGGCTCATCAAACATAGCGTAGATTGGGCGTTGCTCCCTTGCTGTCATATGATTTTGACATTTTTGACATTTTATTCTTGACAGTTGACACTGACAGTTTCCTTGCGGACGGAGGGAGGATGTGAGAAAAGAAAACAATACCTAGTGGTTTTTGCAGAAATATCTTTGTGAAATTAAGAAGTAATATGCTAACCGCATTGTAAATAATTCCCAGCATCTATTAGCCACTAAATAATAACGATAGAGTGATCAAAACAGGCCATTTTCACTCCGTTCTCTACCGGTAAGCATGTTTTTTATTCTTACTATAAAAATGGTGTCGGTATCACAGATTTTGTGATTTATTTTTAGTACGCAGTTACCTACATACTCTAAATATCTGGAAAATAAATCACTCCTCTCACTTTCGGGTTTACTTTGGATTTCATAAAAAATAAATAAAGAAATATTGAATTCAAAGAATGCGATGATGTAAACAAACGTAAGGTTTTTCCCTAAGCTCTCGGATTACCTACCTACCTATCGCCTGTAGGTAATTCTACATCAGCACTAGTTTTGTTTGCCAGTTTAACGGAATTTCGTCAATATATTTATTACGTAGTTAGGTAGGTATGCATAGTGCAGTGAAAGTAGATCTGGTTTTGTACTTTATTTTGGTGTGTGTCCTTCAAGAATGTACTAAGCGCAATATGCAATTTCGTTATCAAATAGTATGCTGTATGATGAAAAACATATAAAAGGACAAATGGGTTGGCATTAGATATTCGGATCCCGAATTTGGACTTACTAAGGGTTGATTTATATAGGGGTTAATTACCCCTTTCAATCGACACCCCCCCTCACCCCGCGGAGATGCGTAGTTTTTTTATTACACGTGTTTTAATTTACGTGTAACGGAACGTTATTTTGCGTTGCAGTGATTACTTTTAATTTGTATGAACATGAAACCACATGAAACGGAACGCATTTTCCCGCCATTTACGTGAATTTTCTCTCTGCTTTTTCGATGTGTTTTTGTTTTTTGCGACTTTGGCGTGTTTTCCGGACCCTTTAGTGCATATTGGTTGGTGTTGACGAAATGGACCCGAATCAGCCTTCTTGTAGTTGGGACCCCCCCTTCCTGTCCGAGCGGTGACGTCGCCGAACAGCGAAGCTGTGAGGGACGACTCACCGCAACCGACCCGCCGAACCCTAGAGTGTTTTTGAATAAGTGCGAGCGTAGCGAGCCTACTTAGACCCCCCCCCAAGCACCCCCCTTCCTGTCCGAGCGGTGACGTCGCCGAACAGCGAAGCTGTGAGGGACGACTCACCGCAACCGACCCGCCGAACCATATATATAAAGTCCTTCCATTTTTTGTCCCAATTGCGCATTCTAACCTCAAAACTTCTTTCTTTTTTTTTCTCAAAAAGGGGGGGTTTCCGCACCCCAGGGGAGAGGGGAGGGTTCCCCTCCCTCCCCCCCACCCTCCCACCCACTCTCGACCCTTATATATAGATCCGAATATCTAATGCAACCCCGGACAAATTCATTATAACTTCCAAAGGTTTAAAGGTTTTATAAAATGTTTGGTTTGCAGAGTTTACTCTCTTTTGTCTTAGTAATTGCTTCAATAAGAAGATCATCCTAATTGACCATCATAGCATAACAGAATCTAAAATTAGAAAACGAATAAACCATTTCAGGTAGATGCCCGACAATGGCATCATTGACACCGAAACCCGAAACAACCGAAGATGAGTCATTCATCATCCTCGGCACATCTCCGGGCACTAGCCTAGATCTGAAATGCAACGGCATAGATACCCCTTCCTTGGACCGGGTAGCGTTGGACGATGCCATGAAAGATTTACCGGAAGAGGCAAGTAGTGCATTCAAGGCGCATTTTGAACTTAATGAAGGAGTGAGTAATTTTTTATGTTGTTGGGTTTTTATTTATTTTCTGTTTAAATGATTATAGGTATCTCAGTTATGATGATATGGATATTATAAATTTATGATTAAATTAATAAGTAATCATTTGCATAATTTATTGCCTATCCACCCATTTTTTTTAATAGTTTATTAGACTTTTATTAGTTTGTTCACTTTTCAAGTACATACACTATTTTATCATTTCATATCCAAGCAGAGATTGCCATACGCTATGATGATGAAGATCATTTCATTAGACATTATAAATATGATTTACTAGCTTTCCGCCCGCGGTTTCTCCCGCGTTAAATGTGTTATCCAGGATCTAACCTAGGTTTATGCAGTCAGTCCAGTAGTTGACGTAACAAAATAATAATCAAACATAGTAATCATGTTATAGCTAAGGTATCAATAGATGGCGCTAGTGGTACCTTGAGCGCAATCAAACATCGAAAAACGATTCTACTTACGTTTACTATTATTGTAATATTTACATGTGCTATATTTCTGAACTCAGGATTTACTACTCTTATGGTATCCCATAGGGTGCAGTAGCAAAAAAATATTTTTTATGACCAGCACATTTTTTTTATATCTAGACTTCCAGGTAGAATTTCGAAAAAAACTAAACATGACAATCTAAGTTAGATCTTTAGCAATACAACGAAAAAAACCGCATTCGGTTTGGTGCAGTAGTTTTTATGTGGCAAGCAAACAAACATACAGACAGGCAGACAGAGAAAAAATCTAAAAACGATATTTTTGGCTTCTATAGCATTAATAGAGACCCCTAAATTTATTTTTTCTTATTTATCTCCCATGTACAGACATCAACCTGTTACAATTTATGTATAGATAGAGATTGGCAAGATTCAACTCTGACAAATGCTGAGAGTGATTCAAGCAAAGACCTGTGTATTACTGTAGTGATAAGTTGTCAGGGCATATTGTTTAAATTACAATGCACCCAAGCCCTTGAACCCTTCTATTGACTTTTGCAATATGGAAAAAATCCCGTATATCCGGAAATTGCGCGTAAAAACATGACTCATTTTTTTTTATCATAATCAATAGAGATAGTCGCGAGTTATGATTCATTATCATTAAACATTAAATCGATACTGGGACTTCACCTATACCATATAATTTAATAGGTATACAAGATTGCCGCCCCGCGGTTTCACCCGCGGCTTACCGTTTAGATGTGAAAGAACATCCCATGCAAACATCCATCCATACTTACTAACTTTCGCGTTTACAATATTATTAGTGAACCGCCTTCAATCATCTGAGTCTGATTTAACTTCTCTACACTAACATTTCTCTCTACAAAGGTAGTTATGCAAATATTATACTCTATGTTTGGCGGGCGGATTAGCGAGCATAGCACAGTATGTTATTTAAGGCTCGTATTTATAAAGCGATCTCAAGTTTGAGAGCAATATTAAGTGTGGATTTGACAGGCCGTTTTGTACTGAAATGACATTTCTGATTCAAACTCAAACTCGCTGTCACTCTTGAGAGCTGATTATAAATACGGGCCTAAGAGGTTCCTTGACCTAGCCGAAATATACCGTGTTTGAATAGCACTACTGAATCTCCCACATAAATTTAATGAGTATAACAGCCTTGGTTTTGTCCATATGTGTATTCAACTTGTCAGATGTGGCGGAACGACCTTTGTTTAGGTCGTTTACGCTCTGCTTACCCCATTAGGGATAAAGGCGTGATTATATGTATGTATGTATGTGTATTAAATAAATACTATTAATTGAATTAATTAACTTTTTAGCCATCTCCAGCCAGCCTAATGGTGGCCAGCACTCTTATCACCGACGACAAAAGTACAGAAGAACTTCAGAAACAGTTTGGCGAGTTACTTGACGAAAATGTTATACTCAAGCAGACTTTGAAGAAGAACAATGAGAGCATGAAAGAACAGTTCCTGATGATAGCATCTTGTCAAGAGGACATGATGAAGACCCATTTGATACATAAGGAGAAGTTTGATGAGACAAGGGAATTGGTTGAAAAGGTAACTGATATATTTTGGATCCTGATGTTGGCCAGGTTCGACTCAATTAAAAAAAATAAACGACTCTCTTAAGGCCGCTCCACACTCTCGCGAGAATTCTCGCCTCGGCGAGAATGTCGGCGAGGTTCTCTCAAGAACTGTTTCTGTGTCCACACTCGCGAGGTTCTCATTACAATTCTCGCGCTCGACAACAATGGACGTAGAAGTTGCTGCTGCGACAAGCCTATTGTTGTGCGCATTTACATATTATAATTATGCTTAAATTCAAGATAGGAAAAAAATATTTTCCACAAAACTGGTTCAGCTAGAAAACATTCAAGAAATGTAAGTTCCAGTTCGTTTGTCGCGAGAGTGTGGAGCGGCCTTAGAGGATTGAAGTTTTTTGTATCGATTGTGTGGCTATACTTGAATTTGTAACTGAATTCGAAAAAAAACCTAAAATAGACAACACTAACTAACAATTTATTTTTTGCAAAATGATGTGGAGGTTCTGAAATATTCACATCGCAAATGTAAATTGTCTTGTTTTTGAATCTTATGCATTATTTTAAATCTTCTTAAGCAATATGATTTACGACAAAGACAAATAGTTTTTATATAATTATTTTTCAAATTAATTGGTATCTGGTATGCTATAGTCGTTCACACACACTGAGCTAATGCAGACATCATCCAAGCACTTTATGTCCCATTTAATATGTGTGCATGCACTCATATTCATACTAGTGGTCTAACTCGTTTTTTTTTATATAAAAAAGAGTTAAAAGGTTAGAAACATGTCGCACTGGGTATTTATATAAAAACAATAAGATTTCATAAGTAATTACGTCAATATAAACGCTTTAAAATTAAATACGGACGAAATCTGAGCGGATGCCTTATTGAATTTTAGGGACATGTCGTATGTTCGTGGTGGCTGTTCCATATACGCTAGAGTAATAGTAGTTCAGTGTTCACACAGCTATTTATCAGTCGACCAAGTAAAGTATGAAGGCAAAATGTAGACATAACTCTAAATGACCCTCTTCCAGCTCCGCCAAGAGAATAAAAAGCTGAAGGCGGACATAGCTCGGCTCGCGGAATCTGAACCACAAAAGACGAGCGAGGCGAGTTCCGGACCTCCTTCCGCACTGGAATTCGTGACGTCACCAGATGATGATACCATCAATAAACTCACTGCTCAGTTGGAGTTGGTTGAGAAACAGCGCCGACAGGTAAATAAGATGTTACAATACAAGGGTCAAGGTTCTGTGTTACTTGGTTAGTTTAGTCATGGACAAATAAAACAAAGAGAACTGATAACCTCCCTTATAAACTGCGTACACCGCTACTTAGCAGTGCCATCTATTGACATTAGCGAAATATTGTGTGAACATAATATGTATTTTAATTCAGATGTTTTAAACAGCAATTCTCATTGTGCAATTCTACTTTAAAAATCTTAATAATAATTTGATAATTTGTAATTGATTTTCAATTTGTAATTATTTTTTTTCAATTTTATGACTTATATTAACGACTTCGAGCAATATGCCATCGCCATCTAGGTTTTGCTCGCATTTTGTCCTTTTTATCGAGTATCGAGGTATGCTCTCTAGTATGGCGGTTAGCAGTCATCTAGAGTAGTTAGTCCATGGTTTAGTTGAGGGAATGATCCTTTACTGCATGCATAAGTGTAAGCGACCAAGGTCTGTGTTAGTTGGATGGTTATGTAAGTCGATGAATTTGCAGCTCATTTAGAACTAATAGTCGAGAAACAGCAAAGGCAGGGGAGTTTTTAGGACATTTGAGGACGTATCAAACATGACCTTAGCGAATATGCATACATACATACATACATAAAATCACGCCTTTGTCCCTAACGGGGTAGGCAGAGCAAAAACGACCTAAACAAAGGTCGTTCCGCCACGTCTGACAAGTTTTGAGGGTTATTACAGATGATTATGTATATTGCTATAGTGACGGGTTGTCAGCACGTCGCCTAAATTGCAAACCCTCGAATCCCTTAGCTGGTTTTTACAGCATGCCCGGGAGGAGATGCAGCTGGCACATTCTATGTTTTTCTATCACTCCCAGTCCAGCATGGAAGTATCTATCACTCCCAGTCCAGCATGGAAGTATCTATCACTCCCAGTCCAGCATGGAAGTAATAGCGAATATGGATGATTGATTTAGGTATACCTTATCCGTTGACTGTGATATTCCAGGTTATAGTCGAAAACGAGAAACTGACATGGCAGAAGGAATCCCTAGAACACATCGTCGACGCCACGTCCAAAGAACGAGACGACCTCAAGGAAAAGCTGAAGAAATTGGAAGTAAGTCGTTCAACAACTTATTTTAATTTTCGTTTTTAATAGCATTAAAATATAAACAATAGAAATAAACATTTTGTTTGAAAAAACAAATATTCCTATCCTAACAATACAGATGACTGTAATTTCAGTGATTGTAAATTCATTTCAGATGCAACAATCATCTATTGAAAGTGACTACATACATAAAATTAATCTACAAAACAGCACCATATTGGATTTGAACACTAAATTGGAAACTGCGACGAATTCTATGGTAAGTGTAATCGCTTATTTCGCAGAAGCGGCCGATGATGGCATGACATAGTTTGGGATGGTGTAGGATCTACCTTTTACATGTTTTCTTCTGGCAACAGAACCACAGGCTAATTATTAACTACTGCAGCATTGTGCACACATTACATTGCTTAATTTATGTTTAAGGATTGTAGATAGAAGTCCCTCGCATTTGTCTTATTTGTTAATTTTGATAAATAAAGCAATTTATAAGGTCATCAGCGTTCTGTCGACCCCGGAATACCATATAGACTGTATCTTTATATTTCAGTCGATATTGTCAACGAGCGAGTTGACGAAACGCGACGAGATAATCCGACAGCTCGAGACGAAAGTGATCGCGCTACAGACTGACCTCAAACACGCGCAGCTCAAGATACTCGACGCGGAGAATGTTAAGGTATGTATTGAGCCATCCAAGGCAGGGTTCCTCAAACTTATGACAACACCTGTTGAAATTCCCTGATTAAAGCGCAAATCCCTAAACAAACAAAAAAGAAAATTTACCTCTAGAAGTTTCAAAAATTTAGAAATCAGCCAGCAAAAATTCTAAAAGTTTTTCAAATCACAAATATTTTCGCGACCGAAACCCTGATCTAAGGTAAGGTTATATCGACTTTTGGAAAAAGACGGTGGGACGTTTTCGTACAGCGTTATGTCTGTCGCCACCATTTATGTGAATTTTTCAGGCGTTTTACAAGTGCGATAGAGAACAACGAAGTCGAAATGATCTAATAGACATGTTGACTGGGTGGCTAAAAAAATCAAAACGTTATTGATTGAGTAGTCAATATTTACAAGCCAGTGACGCCATAACTTAAAATTTTCACACGAAAAAGCGTTTTGACATTTCATAAAAAGTTGCTGATTTGTCTAGTAGGAAAATAGCCTATGTAGTAATCATTATATTTTCTTTCAGTTGGAATTCTCTAAATACAAGTCTGGTGTAACGGACACGGTCAAAATATTCAAGGAGCAGATCCAAGACTTGCAAAATCGACTGAAAGAACATCAGACCATTGTAAGTAGTATTTAGTGCACGTGTGTAGCTGTGACGTATGCATTTCCTATAGATTTTAGAAACATTTTCTTTTGATATCCTTCTGAATGGCATAATATGTCGCAGCTATTTTCTTATATAGTATAGTGTAGGTAGGCTAATCAATTTAGGGTGATACAATACACCGCGAGAATAACAGCAGCCCATTTCATCCCATAGCATAGGTGTCTTGGGTAATGGATTGAATATCAGTGATCCCTGTAAATAAGTGGACTGTTAAGGCTGATATTTGACCAACCCCATTTTTTTGGTGACTCTACGTACAAATACATCCTTCTTAAACCCTTTTCATAACAATATATTACAGTTATTGTATTTCCAGGTGTTCCAGCCGGTCCGGTTCTCAATAAGCTCGGAACCGGATAATACCAGTTCCACTGAGTACGCTTCCTTCATGTCGAATGTGAAACTTTACGACAAGACGCTCAAACACATCGCGGAGATGCTCAACCTAGTCACGCACGGGTAAGTAGCTCACACACGCACACACACACACACACACACACACACACACACACACACACGCACGCACGCACGCACGAACGCTCGCGCGCGCACACACACACACACACACACACACACACACACACATATCGCGGAGATGCTTAACCTAGTCACGCACGGGTAAGTAGCTCACACACGCACACACACACACACACACACACACACACACAAACACGCACGCACGCACGCACGAACGCTCGCGCACACACACACTCACACACACACACACACACTCACACACACACACACACACACACACACACACACACACACACACACACACACATCGCGGACATGCGCAATACAAATACAAACGAACATTTACTCGCTTTCTCACACACACTTAAACAGCAGGGTTTATTTTTTTGTCATGACTTTTTGAAACCATTCTTTGCATTTTACAGTTCCGTCGACAGTCTAGTGGAATGTCTCGGCGTGGTATCAAGCTTACACGACTTCAAACTAGAGAAAAGCAACGTGGAGCAAGTTAGGGCAAGCCTCACGGATCTCAAGCAGAGTTTGGAAAAACAGCACAATACTGCACTAAGCAACATGTAAGTTAATAGAGTCTTTATTTACCACCAGTACAGTTACAAATTAAGTTTTTGAAAACACAGTATAAAAATAAAAAATTACAAATAAAAAATATCTTCTAAAGCTCCGCATCGAGGCAACGTTCCCAAAAGGCTAGCTGCGTTTCCCCTTTGCACAGCCAGGCTTAGGTCTAATGAGTCGTTGGATACGGACATTTCCGTAGCGCCATTGCGCTAATTGGGTACTTGACTGGGTAGCTTAAAAAATTCAAAACGTTTATACTTAAAACTGATGGCTAAAAATATTGTGGATTTCATTCATCATTAAAAAAAAATGCACATTCCGATTTTAACAATCGAATTAAAAGTATATAAGTTATTGATTTGATTAGTCAATATTTACTAAAATGTGACGTCATAATTTACTATTTTCATACAAAAAAGCGTTTTTGACATTTCATAAAAAGTTGCTGATTTGACTAGTTGGAAAGTAGCCAATTTTAAAAATCGTTTACATTTAAATACAGAAAAACTACAATAAAACTATTTTGATACTTTTATACAAAAGAACTATTTTGATATTTCCATACAAATAAAATAAAAGTATCAAAATAGTTTTATTGTATTGTTTCTGTGTTTACATTTAAAGATTTTTAAAATTAGCGCCATTTCCGTGTGCAACGACTCATTAGACAGACTATCTTATTTCAGAAGTGACTTCCTGCCTTTGGGTTTTGGATTCGGAGGTCTTGGGTTTGATTTCTCTCTATCTCTCTTGTCGTGTGGGTTTCGAGTCGATCGACCCAATGAACCCTGGTGTCAGACGTTTTAAACCACTTAATAGGCCTAATAGGCCTCTAACATGGTTTGTTTAACGACCACTATCAAAGCGTGATTTCCATGCGTGACACACGAAGTTGATTTCAACAATAGCGCGAGAGTTTGAACGGGATTGTTCCCAGATTAATGGGGACAATGTAGGTATCTCATTTTAATATTATCATACCACATAATGTTGTTAAAAAAATTACTAGTTAATCTGAGGATAATGCTGCCGATTCGGTTACAGAACCAACTTAACTTATTTAAGTTTAGTCCTGTCACTTTCCATCTCGAGCGAACAGAAAAGGATGGCAATACAGACGGACTTATTATAAACCTGTCACATAGATCGAATGCACGAACCGAAACGCATTTTAGACGGGACCCTTTCACATCACAACTTAATTTGACTTATTTTGAGCGTTATACGTCAGTTTGACACAATTATAATCAGCTGTTGTGTTGCTGTCTCTATTTTATTCAAATTTTAGAAAGTGACAGGACTAAACTTAAATTAGTTAAGTTGAAGCTGTTTCCGAATCGCCGCCAATAATGCAATAAAAATACTCTAAATTTAAAAATCTATATTTCATTATTTTCAGTGGTCAAGTAAGAGGTACACTCTCAATATTTGAAGGCATTTTCAAAGACTACAACGAACTATTAAAGAAATCTTTAAACACACCTGCAGTTGCTGTAAGTATCATTGTAAATATTATAAAAAGACTAACTCTATAAATAAGGCAAGTGACTTCATCTCTATGCTGGACTGGAAGCGATAGAAAAACATAGAATGTGCCAGCTGCATCTCCTCCCAGACATGCTGTAAAAACCAGCTAAGGATATAAGTTTTGAGACTTTCGCGGTTGTTTACTGCAATTAGATTGTTGTTATGAGCTAAGGAATCCGAAGGTTTAAGTGTATTCCAATTTATAGGCGATGGGCTGACAACCTGTCACTATAGCAATATACATTATCATTTGTAATAAAATAACCCTCAAAACTTGTCAGACGTGGCGGAACGACTTTTCTTTAAGTCGTTTTTGCTCTGCCTGCCTACCCCTTTAGGGATAAAGGCGTGACTTGTGTATGTATGTATGTGACTTCATCTTTCGCTTGCCCTTGACTTGTTTGTTTTGTACTGTTGTTGTGAAATAGACATATGAGCTTCTTATCGTGTTGACTCAGAGCCGTGCATGGATCATTGCGGTCGTGGGTTCGAGTCCGTGACTTGTGGTTGCTTTGATTAAGCCATCTAGTAAATCATGGTGTCATAAACCTCCCAATTATATCTATCGTGTTTAAAACCCAACTTTTTTATCATAGAAACCAGCCCCGCCTCCTCAGAACGTAGATCAGCTGACGGCAGCTCTCGTAGCGAGAGGTCAAGAGTTACAGACTTTGAAGAGCGAAATAGCCGCGCTGAAGACAAATAAAGAGGACATAGACTTGCTAAAGGCTCAACTTGACTTATACAAGTAAGTAGTAGTTGCTAATTGGCTACTTTCCAACTAGTCAAATCAGCAACTTTTTATGAAATGTCAAAAACGCTTTTTTGTATGAAAATAGTAAGTTATGACGTCACATTTTAGTAAATATTGACTACTCAAATCAATAACTTATTTACTTTTAACTCGATTGTTAAAATCGAAATGTGCATTTTTTTTTAATGATGAATGATATCCACAATATTTTTAGCCATTAGTTTTAAGTATAAACGTTTTGAATTTTTTAAGCTACCCAGTCAAGTACCCAATTACATGTAGAATAATGGCTGGAGCACTCAATGGCTGTTTTTTCCCGCGTTAAAAAGTAGCCTGGCACTCCACTACTATAGACAAAACTTAACTCATTAAGTCGCGAGGCAGAAAACTATAGGTACTTAGTTTGAAAATAAAGGAAGGTCTATAAGTTATTTGACTGTATATTTTTCACAGGAGTGACTTCGAAGCAGAGCGTGAGTCTCGTGAGAAGATGGCGAGTGAGAAGGAGAACATACTGGCTGATCTCAGGACTACGCAGAAAAGAAACCAGGAACTACTGTTGCAGGTAATAACAATATCTAAAGAAAAATTCTCAACAAGGTATAGCATGGTGTAAAAAAGGTACTGAATTCCTTCAAACCACATGTTCTACTTCTTCTTCTGTCGTATGGGTATCAAGTCGATCGACCCGATGAACCCTGGTGTCAGAGTTTTTAAACCGCCTAATAGGCCTCTGACATGGTTTGTGTAGCGACCACTATAAATGATAGCGACCGGGACCGACGGCTTAACGTGCCCTCCGAAGCACGGAATCCTTTTTCTTCTCGGACAATCAGGTGATTCAGCCTGAAATGTCCTAATCAAACTGGGGATTATCTCACAAAGTGATAAATTAACACATCATATCAACTTTGTGTTCCCCCCTGGGAATCGAACCCAGGACCTCCGGATCGAGAGCCCATGGCTCAGACCACTAGACCATGGAGGCAGTTAACATGTTCTACTGATGATAGCAAACAACTTTCCTGAAGCACAAAAATGATGTATAAATTAAATATGTAATAAAAAAAAATGACTTTTCCATACAAAGATGCTCTCCTCATCTGCAATTTTGGTCAAGGCAAAATTTTATTGCCTTTATTGTGGTTAAAAGGAATACAGTACTTTTTTTACGCTCTGTATGTATAAGTCGGGAACAGTTGAAGCACTTTTACAGATAAATGTTCAGCAGCCTAGACTAATTTTTTTTTAAGAAAAATATGTAGCAATGGCAATACATATCGTCGATAACTTGCAAGGCAATATTTTTCAGCTCTATGAGTAAACGACAGTTACTTTCGGAATATATTGAAAACCTTTTTTGGCGTTGGTAAAATTGTTCCTCATTACAAGTTCCAGATCTGTGCCGCTTTTTGGCTTGATGTAGATATTAATTTTTATAATAACCATGTTATATAATACTTAGTTTGTGATGAATATAATATCTTAAGTCAATAAATTTTTAATTTCTACAGCTTGAAGAGGTCCGCAAATTGAACCCCATCGTATTCCGCAACGCGACGGCTAAACGAACCCAACCGAGCAGCCCAGCCAGGGTGTCACAAGGGTCACAGGGGTCAACCGGGCAGCAAGGTCAAGCTCAAGGTCAAACGGGGTCAAGACGGCAGTCCGCGCCTGGGACTACTACGGGAAATATGGTAAGTTAATATGACCTGTATTTATTAGAATTTTCTTTTTTCCATTTCGCAGATTGGAAGACTGGGAAGTATTTATCATACTGGGTGTGAGGGACAGCGTACTGAAAAATGATAGTAGCTTGGGCACCGAATAATTTCTAGACGGAAAAGATAGAAGCAGGAAGTTTGACTTCGGGTATTTGTTTGCACTAATTCGGTATGATAACCTGTATCTAAGGTACCAGTTTCTTATTTTTATCTGATGGATCATCTAATTTGAAGAATATTTTCATCATAATAAAAATAAATTGTTAAGTAATTAATTAATTATGAATTTTTAAAGGCATGGCAAAAACACTATATTCCGAGCCCGAAAGTTGCATGAATAGAATTTGCTTTACACAAAAAAAGTTTTGCTACCTTTCGGCTCGGAACTAGTGTTTTTGCCATGCTTTAAAAAATCATAATTAATCAATTACTTAACCATTTATTTTTATTATGATGAAAATATTCTTCAAATTAGATGATCTATCAGATAAAAATAAGAAACTGGTACCTTAGATACAGGTTATCATACCGAATTAGAAGATAAACCCACTCAAAGTCCTTACCCCTCAGTCAGGGGTAGCTCAGTCAACGAAACTGAACAACTTTCACCAGGAAATACTTTCAGGAAATGTAAAAAAAATGGCTTTTCCATATAAATTGTCTCATCGAGGAAGTGGTCATTTTGGAAAGTCATTACATACATACATACATATAATCACGCCTTTATCCCTAATGGGGTAGGCAGAGCGTAAACAACCTAAACATAGGTCGTTCCGCCACGTCTCACAAATTTTTAGGGTTATTCCAGATGGATCGGTAGATTGCTATAGTGACAGGTTGTCAGCCCATCGCCTAAATTACAATACTGAAACCCTCGAATCCCTTAGCTGACTTTTACAGCATGCCCGGGAGGATATGCAGCTGGCACATTCTATGTTTTTCTCTCACTCCCAGACCAGCATGGAAAGTCATTATTTTTTTTATTACCTGAACAAAAAAGCTGGTGTTAGTTACACAAGTTTTGAGACTTTCGCGGCTGTTCACTACAGTAAGATTGTTATTTTGAACGGGATTATTACCACGAGTATGTTTATTGTTACCTCGATATTTCGGAGTTGTTTCAAATTCCATGGTCACAATAAACATAATCGTGGTAATAATCCCGTTCAAAATAACAATCTAATTGGCTACTTTCCAACTAGTCAAATCAGCAACTTTTTATAAAATGTCAAAAACGCTTTTTTGTATGAAAATAGTAAATTATGACGTCACATTTTAGTAAATATTGACTAATCAAATCAATAACTTATATACTTTTAATTCGATTATTAAAATCTAAATGTGCATTTTTTTTAATTATGAATGAAATCCACAATATTTTTAGCCATTAGTTTTAAGTATAAACGTTTTGAATTTTTTAAGCTACCCAGTCAAGTACCCAATTCTGGTGTTAGTTGTTCAGTTTCGCTGACTAAGCAATCCCTATTGTTTTCGGCATGCTGTCCCTTATTAGTATTATGTGCCCTCCTCGACACTGATATTCACAACAGTTTCAAACAGTTTAATTTGGTGTTGGTTTGTTTCACCGATGGGCAAAATCAGCTATATTTTTTCGGATTGTTCTTCTGTGGTTGAATGAGAGAATCATTCGCAATAAAATAAAATTGCTTTTTATTTATTTACATACGAATATAAGGCTCGTATTTATAAAGCGATCTCAAGTTTGAGAGCAATATTAAGTTTGGATTTGACAGGTCGTTTTGTACTGAAATTATTTCTGATACAAACTCAAATTCGCTGTCAGTCTTGAGAGCTGATTATAAATACGACCCTAAGTATAATTCTTCACGCGTCTTCGCTCACTGCTACCACGCTACTTACCGCTATTCCAAGCTCCAATTTTATAGAAAAATATTAATTTTAGACCAATTTTCAACCTGTTCTATTAGTTGCTTACATAAACCTCACATTTAATTTCTCAAGCTTAAAATATTTGATTGAATATTATAATATGCCTTTTATATGAGGTCTATAATATCTTTTATACTACACCTATTCGGAAAGTATATTAGTTCTTACTTAAAAAAAGGAAAGAAAGTACGTAAATCCAAGCGAACGAATATGCGGGCGGCAAAAATATATGGGATTTACTTTCTCCCCTAGGGGAGAAAGTATTTTCTCCCCTCCTATTTTTTTTTAAATTCATAATTCAAAACTAGAAACAGGCGAATGCCAAAAAACAAAAAGTTTGTATGTCGAAGCCCACAAAATGATACTGGCCACTTACATTTTTTGGCAGTATGTGCTTTACTTCATTTGTCTCTTTTATATTTTTAAGTAAAAAATATGGCAAAATCAACATGTCCGCGCGAATTCTTTTTCGTTCTTTGATTTATATGACTTATTTAATGTAAATTAAGTGTTTAGTGTTTTCGATATAATGTGTAACTGTATTAATATGTGTTTTGTTTGTTTGTGTTCTGTTCGCATGGTTGATGACACTTCAAATGTTCTTAAGTTATCTTCTCATGTAAGTGATATCATTCTTTATCTTACAAGGATTTTTGATTATATTTTCCTCATAGGTGTAGTATAAAGCACTATGTATAACTCGGAAGAAAATGCGATTCCCAACTCGTGTGTATTGAGGCCCTCAGCTGCGCTTCGGGCCTCAAACTACACCCTCGTGGGAATTGGTCATGTTCTCTCCTCGTTAAACAATGTACTATGGTTCAATATAAACCTATAAACATAATGTAATGGAACATAACCCCTGTTGGTTTGTTCCAGAACCAGCGGCGGGATGGTCGTTACGAATACTTTCCGCCTTCGCCACCGGACGACGACTGTAGCGTCATGTAGAAAGCGAGAAGCGAGCGAAGACGCGGGGAGAAATGTTGCGATTACGCCACACTAGATCCCAAGCTAGGCTCTAATAATGGCATTGCTAGCTTTTAGATGCTTTTAGTACACTACTTTGTAGATAGTTCGAACCTTTAGTTTGTAGTGCGGTGTAATCGCTACTTTAGACGCATAGCTCACTGCCAGAATCGAGGCGGGGGAAAATTATTCTGCCTAATATATCCCGTTGTAGCTCGAACCCGGCGCCATTTCGCCTGCCAGTGTGTGATGCGCCCTATAGACCAACGTAGAAATAGTACATTACCGTAGAGGCCGTAAATAAAGCAATGTATGGTCGAGTTTTGGAAGGCCGAGACGCAGTCGAATACCATACATTGCTATTTCGGCTGAGACTAGTATAGTACTTTTCTCTCATTTGTAAGGAAATATTATAAAACACCTTTAAAAGAAACAATTTTTGTTAGAGAATCTATTTTTCTTTGATGAACGAGCACATTTCATTCATTTATTCTTTCATTCCATTTTCCAAATTTAAAAAGTATCATGCGCATGCAGCCTTAAAAAAATAAGTAATGTGAACTTAAAAACATAGTGTGTACCGTAAATTCTCATTACTGTCGTTCGCACTGAGTACCGAAAAGAGTGAATGTACGCTTTGTTTTTTTTTAATAATGAAGCAATTTCCGAGCAAATGGGAGAAAATGCATTTTTTATTGTTATCTTACTTATTTTATTTCGGTTCATATTTGACATACACAGAAACAAGACTGTCGTCTGCGTTGGCCTGAGTTGGTATTTTATGTAATAATGATTTATTATTAGTTTCTTACTACCAGTTAGTAGTGCCCGCCTTATTAGTAGTATTATTATAGTGTTAAGATGCGTCAGGGCTGTGGAATTGTGTCATGCATGATGATTAATCAAATCATGAACAGTCTGTGTTATCTTGTAGTTTTTTTTTCTTGTGTTAGAATTAGGATAAATATCAAAAATATAATAAACTAGCTTTCCGCCCCGCGGTTTTACCCGCGGCTTGATGAGATTTCCCGTGGGAATTAGATGTTTTCCCGCGGTAAAAAGTAGCTTATGTCCTTTTCTAGGTTACCTTATCATCTATCATCTTGCCAAAATTCAGCAAGATCGGTTCAGCCGATTATGCGTGAAAGAGCAACAAACAGACAGACAGACATACAGGCAGAGTTACTTTCGCATTTATAATATTAGTATGGATTATAACCATCGATAAGGATTCACAAATAAAACAACGTAATATTTAAGCCACAAGTAAATTAAAATTGTATTGGTACGCTAAAGGTGAAAAAGCAGAAAGTAGAAGACGATGATCGTGATAAGACCCCCCCACCCCTCCGGTTCGACTGCCCCGTCTGCGACCAGCCGTTCAAGACGCTGATACTGCTGCAGCAACATGTGGAAACCTGCTTACTTTAAGACTTTGAAACCTGTTTTGTTTAGGACTTGAAACTGTTTACTTTAGGACTGAAACGTTGTGCACTTTAGGACTTGGAAATCTGTTAACTTTAGGACTTGGAAACATGTTTACTGAGGACTTTAAAACCTGTTAAATTAGGACCTAAAAACTTGTTTACTTTAGGACTTGAAGACCTTTTTATTTAGGACCTGAAACCCGGTTTTCTTATAATATTTGTATAAAAAATCAATCACTTCCATGCTGGACTGGGAGGGATAGAAAAACATAGAATATGCCAGCTGCATCTCCTCCCGGGCATGCTGTAAAAATCAGCTAAGGGATCCGAGGGTTTCAGTATTGTAATTGAGGCGATGGGCTGACAACCTGTCACTATTAGCAATATACAGATCTATCTGGAATAACCCTCAAAACTTGTCAGACGTGGCGGAACGACCTTTGTTTAGGTCGTTTACGCTCTGCCTACTCCATTAGGAATAAAGGCGTGATTATTATGTATGTAAAAAATCAATAAGTCAGGGCCTACCCAAACGCATTTAAAAATGTATTTACTGAAAACGTAGTACAAAATAATAATGGTTGATGTCATAAACTGATAGCAAATGTATTCATCCATCGAACTCTGTTGCTTTCTATTTGCATTTCTTTAGTATGTATGTTAATTTGTAGATTAGACGAAGAAAATTATTAATAAAATGTATTTTATTGATTAATTACATTTGTAATTTTATTGAGCCTTTTCAGTACTCAACGTTACTTTGATTTTAATATAGGTAAGAAATAGTGTGTTCATTTTGTGTGCAACTTTACTTTTAAAACTGTAAAGAGCAGTGCCTTTTAGATGCGTTATTGTTGTTTTAACTAAACTAATATTATCGCCTTTTGTCCTTTTTATGCATGTTATAGAAGGGATTTAATTACTTCCATGCTGGACTGGGTGGGAGTGATAGAAAAACATAGAATGTGCCAGCTGCATCTCTTCTCGGGCGTGCTAAAAAATTAGCTAATGGATTCAGGGGTTTTAGTGTATTATTATTTAGGCGATGCGCGATGGGATGATAATCTGTCACTACAGCAATATACAGATCTATCTTAAACAACCCTCACCCCTTGTCAGACCTAGCGGAACGACCTTTGTTTAGGTCGTTTACGCTCTGCCGACCCCATTAGGGATAAAGGCGTTATAATAATGTATGTATGTGTAATTTAAATGAATAAATATGAACCCATTTTCATAAAAGGGCAACATATTGCAAAATATTTTGCGAATACATTTTTAGGAACATGTTTTGGATAAATTCATAAAACTCTTTTCATTCATTGCCGAAAGTGTGACTACATAATATTTTAATAGATATAGTTACGATAGACCTTTTGTCTTAATCATTAAAAACTGTTTTGAGTTTTAATTTTAACTTTAACATGATACTCTAATCTACAACTGCAACAATAACCCAAACAACTAACACCCTTATAACCTGTTAACATAAAGCCTAATATTCCATTTCTCATTCCAGGTCTACACTTGTCCCAAATGCATGAGGTTTTCGAGCGACCAGTACAAAGTTATGGAAGACCACTTTGACTTCTGCTTAGACGACTTTTAGAGACTGTAAGTAGGCTGTCCTTGTCTGTCATTAAGCTTTAGAAAGAGACATGTGATTTAGGAGTATGTGTTGATATTTGACCATGTTCAAAAATACGTTAGACTTCTTAAAGTGGTAAGTACTAATTTATTTTCTTTACAACTGTTAAGAAAGAACAAAGTCATCTCAATATACACTTTAAAATATTTAACGTATTGTTCGAACATTGTATTTGATTACCCTTTTAATATTGTGATATGTAACTTAGGTATTCTATAAAATTATTTTCTTGGGCTAAATAAATTTTGAATAAGTATGAAATTAAAAAAGACTTAGTGGACTCCGTATTAGCTATATCACGGACCATAGAATATAAATTATGTAATGACAGCTATATGATTTTGTAATATTTGTGCCAAATTAAATTTTGAGATGATTATAATTATTTCGTTTTGTCACATAGGAAATAGTAGATTCATAGACTAGGGTGGAAGAGAATCAATTCCCGAGGTAGTTAGACGCCCGAGCGCAGCGAGGGCGGCTAAGTCCGAGAGGAATTGATTCTTCTACCCGTGGCAATGACTCTACTTTTCATTTAGAATATGAGGAAAATAAAACTAGTTGTTAATACAAACTAAGTATTTATTGTTAATAAAGTAGGTACCTATTTAATTTGTCGCGGCACTCGCATCGCAAGTTTGCGCTAAATTCACACTGGCCAGTGACACTAGCTGGTTAAAAAGTCACGACATTTCATAAAGTTTTTTTTTAATATGAAAAAAAGTCTTCACAGCTGACAGCAATTCAAGCAGTTCTATTTTTAAAGTTCATTCCCGCCCTAGGGTGGGGATGAAATTTGTATGAGTTATTCCTTCCCTGTGAAAGGAAAGCAGCATCTTCCACCCAATAGTCAGATCAAAACAACACTACTTTCCGAGTATGAGAAATGAAATAGTACATTGTTTAACGAGGAGAGAACATGACCGATTTCCACGAGGGTGTAGTTTGAGGCCCGAAGCGCAGCTGAGGGCCTCAATACACACGAGTTGGGAATCGCATTTTCTTCCGAGTTATACATAGTGCTTTATACTACACCTATGAGGAAAATATAATCAAAAATCCTTGTAAGATAAAGAATGATATCACTTACATGAGAAGATAACTTAAGAACATTTGAAGTGTCATCATCCATGCGAACAGAACACAAACAAACAAAACACATATTAATACAGTTACACATTACATCGAAAACACTAAACACTTAATTTACATTAAATAAGTCATATAAATCAAAGAACGAAAAAGAATTCGCGCGGACATGTTGATATTTCCATATTTTTTACTTAAAAATATAAAAGAGACAAATGAAGCAAAGCACATACTGCCAAAAAATGTAAGTGGCCAGTATCATTTTGTGGGCTTCGACATACAAACTTTTTGTTTTTTGGCATTCGCCTGTTTCTAGTTTTGAATTATGAATTTAAAAAGAAATTAGGATGGGAGAAAATACTTTCTCCCCTAGGGGAGAAAGTAAATCCCATATATTTTTGCCGCCCGCATATTCGTTCGCTTGGATTTACGTACTTTCTTTCCTTTTTTTAAGTAAGAACTAATATACTTTCCGAATAGGTGTAGTATAAAAAATATTAGTGTAGAACAGTTGGGTTCGCCGGAGTCCCGAAGGAAAGACAGGAGTGCAGATTGACAAGGTGTATAATTAAACCACGCAAGTAACACTATTTACAGTTCGTAATCCCGATGCGTATCTACACGACTTTCCAATGTATGGATGCGCCGGCAGATGTGGCATTAACAATAGCCGAAATTCTATAAAACGCAATAGTAAGTCTTAAAAGACTATTCCCGAGAGGATGTAGCCATTGAGTGCTCGCAGAACTTACGAAGTCAAGTCCGTCGGGGGTATTTACGTGCGCGAGAAAAATCTCACCACCGCGATGTAGGAAATGCGCTATTCTGTACAGCGACATCTAGTATGGAGTAGCGGTACTAATCTTGTATGATGTTGTGGTTGTTGTGTTACATTAGGAATTTCAAAAGATGCTGCAGCTTATATAAATGGAGACAAGATCTTTACACTTTAATAATGTTGCCTTAAAATACAAAGTATACGACAGCTAAAGCAAAAGCAATTCGTTACTGAATTAATAATTCATTAGATATAATAAAATAGATATTTTTTTTAATTATTGGTATAATTTAAAATGCATAGCAGTGGTGCATACTAAGAAAAAGACTGTATTGGCAATTTTTTTTAAATTAAATTAATTTATAATCATAAAATTTATTAAATTAAATTTAAAATATTTACAATTATTGTAACAGTAGAAATAAAACAAAACACTTTTTTTTGAAATATTATTTTATTTAAGGGGCCTTACCATATTTCGCGGCGGGCCGAAAAAGGTATTTGTCTCTCTTTCACACAAACGCGGCACAACAACGTGCTGAACAAGGAGAGTAGATTTGACCTCCCTCGGAATTAAAAACGTAAGCGACAAAATAGTTAAATTATGAATTAAAATTACATCAAAATGAAAAAATATTACTTCAAAGGATCAAGGTTAGTATGCTTTATGTTTTAAGAAAAAAATTACGTAGTAGCTCGGTTGCCTTATTCATTAAAAATCGTTTTAAGTTTTTGAAGAACTGACTTTATGATTTTTTTTAACATGTTAAAACTGTTTTGATTGTGTTTTCAATACTTCATCGGACGAGAAATATCTCCAAGATCAATATAATATTTTTGTCGGCAAGCGTAAACGCAGTAATTTGGCTAGAAATCATTTTACGCAATGTCAATAAAATTAGTAAGGATCCTTAAGTTTAATTAATTGTGTCGGAGGCTGATAAGCGTGTATGCCCATAATTAAACATACCTTAGTTTCAAGCAGTTCATGATAAATAAAGTAACTGTAGGTAATATAATAACCACTTTTTTATTTTTTACCTTAATGTTTCCACAAGTTTTTAGCGTGTCTTTACCACAGATTAACAAATAGTTACCATTTGCCTTCAATAAAAATTTGTGAATTCCTGCCGTTTATTTCTATGTAAAGTCTCATAGAATGTGTTATAGGGGTCTTTATTTTCATGGCACTCTTATGGCTTGTTAATACCAACATAAAGTATACACAAGGATAATCGCTATTTACCAATAAAAAGAGGAAAAAAAATTCTATTCCGTAGTTAAGTAAGTACCAATTATGTATGACTGTGAATTGCACAAAATGTGTAGTGGCACCTAAAAAAGGAAGTTTTGACGGCCGTCATGTAACATTAATAAAAAAGGCTTTTCAGATTGGTATGAAATCAATTATCTGTTTTTAAACGATAAAATTATCCTTAGTTTTCAAAACCTGCTTTTTATGGAGAAAGAAATGTCAAAGATAAACTTGTAAATTTCTTTGAATACATTCAATAGTTATTAGTAATCTTTAGTATTATTTTTATCCTGAGCTCTACTTCCTATTCTTTTACCGCATGCAAACAAATTAATCTTGTCTTACGAAACAAAGGGGAAAGATTTCAAATAAAAGACACGTTAATTTATTAATTATATTTACTAACAAAAATATTTATAGTATAATTATGTAGGCATCTAGGATTCAGGAATAGTGCACAAGTTTTCAAACAATCAATATATAAATTACATGAAAAATTGTTGGACATGGATTCGATTTTCTGTATGACTCCAGCCAAAATACAAAGATGTGTTTCACACTTTCATATTATCATACGAAATATAGTTTCTGAATAATAATAGTAGCTGATTTACTATACTAAAAAAAATCTAGGAAGGTAGCTGTGACAGATGCAATTCCTATAGATTTCAAATACATTTTCTTTTGTTTTCCTTGACAGCATGGTCGCAGCTATCGTCTTTGGTTTTGCAGAGTATAAAAACTAGGATTATTATCGTATTGGTTGAATTATAAGCACTACCATTTACCGAAATAGTCAATCGACTGATGGCCAAATTCATGCATGAGCAATTTTTCAATTACTTGTATGATTCCAGCCAAATTATCATACAAATAATCGTGATTTATAAAAAAAATTGCTGATTTTACTAGGATCGTATTTGTTGAATCATATTATGTCTTATCGTTTCCCGAGGTAGTCGATGGCCTGATGAGCCTCCTTCTTCTCTTCCTCTGTCAGATGTAGAGCTGCCATGCATGCTTGGAAGTATACTGTCGTGAAACAATTCCTCCTGGAAAGACAAAATAAGATAATGTTATCGAATAGGCCAGATAGGTATAGTAAATCTTTCAAAATTTCATTACAGCCTTTGTACCATTGTACAGCGTTTATACTAAAAGAAGAATAAAATAAAACACTTGATGGAGAAAATCAGTCCTGCCAACTATCACATTTAAATGTAGTTCAAACCTTAGCACATAGATGGCATTAGTCACAACGATCGTAGTGGCTTTGATTAACTTTTTATTGATGTCGTAGTTCAGATCTAGGTCGATAGATGGCAGTAGTGATTTTGCGGGAAGTAAAATGTGTGTGGTGTGGTGGCTTCAATTTAGAACAGAGATTAACGACTTTGATTTTCACAAAGCTATACTTTATTACAAGTTTCTTATCTTGTATTTTAAACTCTGAAATTTTATCACATTTTAGTAACATTAATTAAAAATTTTGTGAACGGGAATAACTGAGTCACTTTGCTCCATCGTCGACTCTGTTTTTGTCGTCCCTGACCTGGACAAACCCATTCATAAAAAAAAAATATCTCCTTGTTTAGTTTGTTGATTATGTACTTTGAGCTAATCATTTGGTTAGTAGAAAAATACAAGGCTGGTATCTTGTCTATTAATATCATACCTCTAGTGTTTTAGGGGAAGAGTAAGTATGAATTATAAATAATAAACATCAATAATTTTCAAAATGTAGTATATTTCATGGAACCCGTAGCGTTTCTTAGGTTTTTATAAAATTCATACAAATAGGTTAATACTTTTTTACAATAATTTGATAGGTCCTATAAATTGTTTTAATTTTACTAGCTAATCTCGGACAAAAATTGGCACCTTGTTTTATAAATAGTAGTGTAGTTGGTCACGAGCATGCTCCAAAAACTTTATAAAATAATTTAGAAGTATAGTAAATAGTCGTCAAAAGAATATTTTTGGAACATACTTAAAACTGTATAATATGTAAAGTTAAGTAAGAAACGCTAAAAATACAAGAACTGAGATTCGATGAGAGAAGAATTAGTTACTAACAAAAACAATTTAGGGTAAGTATAAACCGCAACTTAAAAGAAGGCTCATATAGTAACATTATCATTTAAACCAGAGTTCTTGCGTTTTGTTAATATTTCGGAAGAGTTTGGCTACATGTTGGCAGTTAAAGTGAACTATCTAGAATATAAAAATAAGAGAGCTTTTTGATAGTACTCTATAATTATAATAATAAGTAATTATTCACAAATGACGTCACTGAAAATTAATTTATGATAAGAATCTGGTTTAAATAAAATGTCACACAAAACCGTCCAAGTTTTACAAATTATAGGCTCAATGGTTTCAAAAACACTGGTCAATAAGGTTAAATAAATAAAATAACAAGTAATAAAGAGGTGGAAGTAATAAAAAAATAAATCTTTATAAATACTTAAAGCTAAATTAAATTATTTAGGATAAGAAATTAAAAAAAAGGGATAAAGGCGTGATTTTATGTATGTATGTAGAAATTATACTATGGCTTTACAACCAGACTTTCGAAGCACAAAAAGTCGACCACATTTATAAAATGAAACATTTTAAAACAAGTTCATAAGTATTAAAAAACATCATTGTTGCTGATTTATAAATGTAAAACAAATTTAAATCGGATATTCAAAAGTTAATAGTGGTCGACTAAAAATTTATCGTAATATTTTATTGCAATGAGTACAGTTATTTGAAATAATTAGGTATAGATTTAAGTCAAAATATTTGCGAATATTGTGATTTTCTAGTATATTTATAAATTCTATGTAGGCTTATTATAAGCTCTTTATACACATAATAAAAAATATCTACAAGGTTAGTACAAAACATTTTTTTGAGAAAGCGTAAGTAAATTTAAAAAATACTGAGATTGGAATGCGTCGCAATTATATTTAAATTTATATTCTGGGAGACAGAAGAGATGTCCAGCATCTTAAAAGATACTGTCTCAAATACAATTTTCTAATTACCTAGGAGGTGATCAAATACTAATTAAAAAACAAATCTTTAATGTACTTTACACTCCAGCAGCCTACAACACGTAACATAAAAGTATATGTTTTGTATATTTCAAATTGTATAATAATCCTTAATATACACAATCTAAATACAAATTACGATAACATTAAAATTAGTTGCGGTCGCAATTTTTCGCCGCGTAGACTAGAATACGTTGAGGAGAAGCACACGTCAATGGGAGGAACCGATTTTCTGGCAAAGCGGTTGATTTGAAAACGGTTTAAAATAAATATTGGATGCTCGATAGATGGCGCATAATTAATACTATTTTTTTTTGTCATACAGCGCCATCTATTATTCTGTTGCAATAACTGTCATTTGATAACTTTTTGCGGTGTCACTTTCGGTCGGTCGGGTTACAAAGATGGCGGGCATGTTGGCGCGATATTTTGACTGGTAGCTGTGATTTAGCGTCTTCCGATGTAGTCGACCATGTCATCGATCTGTTCCTCCTCGTCGTGTAGGTACAAAGACTTGATGCAACCCTTGAAGTAGGTTGTGGTGAAACAATTTCTCCTGGAAATACAAGAAAAAATAAATTAGACATGTGAGCTTCGGGTAGAGATGGCACTTATGGTTTGACATAGATACATGGGTTTTACGCAAAGTTGCGAAAAAAGTAAAAACCCGCATAAGTGCCCATCTCTAAGTTTTGTGTAAGCAAAATCGCGGAATATACGGTTATATCACGTATACTGCTGCAATATGCCAGCCAAATATTTAAATAGAGAACTTGGAGATAATATTTACATTTGTATCAAAAGATCTACAACAGTTTTTCCATTGCTGTAATTCTTTTCTTCTCAGTAGTGGGCTAGGTTTTTAAAAGAAGCACTTATTATAGTGTTAAATAAGCGTAATATCGTAGCTTGTAAGAAAATGGGAGCATTTTCTCCATGCAGTACATAGTGTAAAGAAATGACCGGTTATATTAAATAAAAAGTCCAAAATATACTTAAACGCATTGAATAAAATAAAAACGTGCAATGTGCTGACACCAGAGCTGTAGATATTTCAAGATTAGATTATCAATTAGTAGTTAGTCATGTGTATAGTTAGAGTGCGAGGTGCAAGTTTAGTGCATAAGTGCAGTAAAAAGTGTTAGAAGTGCTGAAAGAAATAGTGCATTTTGTGCCCCATAACTCCGAAAGGAAGGAAAAAGAACCAAAAACAGTAAAAAAGGTTAGAAAGGAAGAGGTTAGATTGGGTAAAAGGAGGAAACAAAAATTCAAAAATACCTAAATCCCTGGATCGGCCCCGTGTAACTGTTTTATATATTGTTTGAAGAGTTCGAGCTGGTCGGTCTCCCGTAGCACCTCAACGCACCCTTTGAAGTAGTCTGTCGTGAAACAGTCTTTCCTGCGCCCCAGAGAAGGACAAAACATTGTTTAATATACACATTCATAAGTCAAATCCAAGGTGAACTAAAGATAATAATATTGTCTGCAATAAAAAGTTAAGGGGCGGATCTATTTCCAAAATTCGAATTTGAATTCGCCGCCGGTAAAGGTACCATTTCAAGTTGAATTGCACGCAGAAGCAGCAGACCACAGCAGCAGCATGTACAAGAAAAACTGTAAGGTGTTCGCTGTGGCACATGCAATTTTCTTTTGTTTTCCTTAGGAATGATATCTGTTACGTCGATCATCTTACAGATTTTCGTGTAATCGTGCTGCTCCAGTCTGCTGCTTTTACGTGCAATCTAACTTGGAATAGTACTTTACAGATACATAAAGTTCATTTTTCCTAATTATTTTTTTTGTGGCTGCCAGTACCTAACCTAACTACATTCGTAAACAAAATCAATATTTTGCAGAAAGTTTCTTTATACAATTTACAACCAGCCAGCATCAAACTAACCTGCACAGATTATATAGCTCCGATTCTCTGAAGAGGGTGTAGCAGTCGTCGCAGATTCTGTCTAGGCGGGCAAAGATGGCGGCGTCGTACACGCCTCTGCATTGGAGGTTGAAGAAGGACCGGCGGGCTACGTGGTGAGGCGGACTCGCCGGTGGCGCCGCCGCTGCTAGCGCTAGCGTCGCCAGTGCCGCGCACGCCAGTTGTAACGAACTTAGATGCATCTGGAAGAAAAGATATAAGAAGGTAAGTAATATTCTTTTTGTTGTGTTAGTACTGAAATAAAGAATTTATCTATCTATTTATCTAAGTATAATGTGCAGTTATAAGTTCCTACTCTATTTTAATGCGTATTTTCTAATCTCCTCTAGGTAATCAGTTGGTCCACTGGTGGGAGTAGTGGTCCTTACTAATTATACGGCCTACCCTTCTTGATACACTGTAGATACCACAAGTACAAGTAAGTAGGTACTTTCAAGTATCATAATGTCTAGATGTTTCCGAAATGGTATACCTTGCATAAACTACTGTTTAATAAACATAAAGACATAGCATAAAATACATTATCGCACACAGTAACGGACAAGTTATCAGGTATCAACTCGTAATATTGTCACGCTTAAAATTCATGATCGGATTATATTTTGCGGTCAGTACACGATGGCTTTACGATATAGCCAGTAGGTTGACATTACGTCCATTTAAAATTGATAGAAATGTAGCAAATATAGGGCCCTAAGGCAGTTACTCGGCGCTGAAGACTTTGAATGGAACGATTTTTGTTCTACAAAATTTTGGATAATAAGAAGTACCGATACAAAATGACAAGTAAATAGTTTGAGCTACCCGAAGAGTATTTTTATTTTTTATTTTTATACATTTAACACCATCCATCCATTCATACAAAGCCCATTATTTTCACAGTTACTGGTCCAAACGGACCAAATCTTGCAGCAAGTATCTATGTCAAACCACGAGTGTTGGAAAGCGGACCAGAAAGGGTAATATTTTTTAATGGGGCCGTAACTTTCGATGCTCTACCGATAGTGAAAAGTTATGAGCTTACCGATGGACCGTTGAGACATGATGGGACAATATTCTAGTCTATGAACTGTAGATAGGTATGTAGAGCCAGAAAGAATAAATATATGTTTTAAAGAGCATAAGTAAGATACCAGCCATGTCTACAAAGTAACACAGTTTATTGCAAATATAATCACTTCAATTTTCAACAGGAACTCGCGACCGGCTTACGTATTTTAAAATTCAAATAGGTACACTCTTAGTTAAGCCATTAAGCTCTGGCCACACTCGCGCGGCGATAATGGTTCCTATAATGGGCCAATAAGAGACTAGGTGGTCTGGACCACTATATTTACACCACAGATAATATAATAGTATGCTATGCCACTCTAGTTAATCGGCCTGGCCGTTCACGCTGGCCGGTTTGGCGACAACGCCTTAGACCTGACGACGGAGGTGGTCTTTGAGCCACAGAATATGCAATAGCACGAAGCTGACTCACTGTAAAGCTACTGGCTATAAAAGCAGACAATGCGATCACATTCATAATCATACCGCAACAGTAAGTTTTACAATCACTAATCAGTTCCATTCAAAGATTAAATATATTTATATACCTATTCTACGCATCAATATATAAGATAACCCTTCCTTGAAAGTCGGGTAAAAAGTTTAATAGAAAGCAATGAATACTCTGCGAACATTCAAATTTCTCATGCAGCTATTTATCTTCTGACGAAATAACACTCTCAATATATTTTTACATATTTCAACGTATTTTGCTCACAAAAACTGAAGCTCATGTGACATGTATTTTTAAATTTATCAGTATTTAATAAAATTATTATAAGACTTGAAGAGGCTGGCTGCATTTCCCGATTTAATAATGTATTACACGCATTAAAACCGCGATAAATTCAAACATGGCGGTTTCCTTTTCGCGCCACCTGACGGCGATTACGCGTATTGCAACACTAAGCCGATCACAACTACGATTTTATCTGCCAACGTCTTAGAAACGATTTTAATCGATTCAGGAAATTACTAGTGACCAATCATATCTCGTTCCAGATTATAAAATCGGATTTGCAATGAAACTAATGAATGAGAATGGTCAAATGTGATTATAATAAGTGCTACTTACTCATATGTAGGAGAATATCTAGTCAATGGAGGGCAGCACTTGATTTTTAATAAGTAATACTACACATATATCTAAAGTAATATTTAGTCGATAGAGGGAGGCACTTTGTTGAATTTTACGCATATATTACAAAATCTAGTTTACTGTTTTTCAAACACTTGATTTCGTAATGTAAATCAATTTGAATTTGGCAAAGATATACCTTAAAGAATTATAAAAGTGGAGCAACCGATGATTCAACTTTACCGCACAGAACACTCTCGATCGGCAACACTGCAACTTTAAACATAAAATATAAACAAACGGGTCCCGGTTCCCACACGATATAATAACATTATTATACTCGCTGATCGTGAATCAGCTCGCCTCAGGGTATCTCGTTAAAGAGCCGCCGCCACCGCCGCCATGCCGGCCAGCAAAAAATGTGTATCCTGCGATATCTTGCAATACTTTATGCATTGGTAGCTTCCATACATTTTTTTTGTCATAAAATTATAAAACAAATGTGGATAGAGACTTTGCGTTGCGATTGCGACGCTCTACATGGACGATTAGGAGACAGCGCTCTACATGGACGATTTTTTAATAGTTAACGCATTGAAATGATAGTGGCATCTTGCGGAACACCAACTGACAAGTATTAGCAAAGCTTCGATCATGAAAAGGACTTCAACGACATCTTAAATGTAAGCTCCATATAAAACTATGGACGAAATTTACTCTCTACATTGACGATATTTTGATAGTCAACGCATCGAAACAGTAGTGACACC
This sequence comes from Scrobipalpa atriplicella, assembly GCA_029255725.1. NCBI lineage: Eukaryota > Metazoa > Arthropoda > Insecta > Lepidoptera > Gelechiidae > Scrobipalpa > Scrobipalpa atriplicella. The sequence continues at coordinate 33,296 of JARACY010002437.1, forward strand.
TTACGAGCCAAACGTGTCTTGGCAAAGCCTCGATCAAGAAAAGGGCTTCTACGAAATCATCAATTAAACATAAGCTCTATATCTGTAGAGTCGAGTGAACGTACTCTCTGGTCAACTTCCAAGCATAGTAATCAACTCGCTACAGACTGCTCGGCTGCCACCCAGGAGCGCTGGGTTGACTATAGCTTCTTGTTCTTTATGAGTGGGTTTTTCTAATCAAGTTACGATCCGATGAACCCTGATGTGTCAGAGTTTTTAACCGTATATTAGTAACAGCGTATTGCATATCCTATTAGTGATAGGTAATAGGCCTCTGAATTGATTTGTGTAACGACCACTATCAAAGACAGCGACCGGGCCCGACGGCTGAACGTGCCCTCCCACGGAATCCTTATACAGACAATCAGGTGATTCAGCCTGTGTTGTCCTAACCAAACTGAGGAACATTTTGCAAAGTGACAAATATCAACTTTGTGTCCCTCCTGTGGGAATCAAACTCATGTCCTCCGAATCGGAAGCCCATGGCTCAGACCACTAGACCACGTTGGCAAGGAGTGCTAGACTATGTTTCTTTGGCGGGAAAGACAACTGGTTCAGGCCGGATCACTTGATTAACTTATTTTTAGATTGCAGAGAACGTTGGAGTGGTTTTGCCGCGTTTAAAGCTTTGGTTCAATATTATAACGTAAGATTATATTTTTCGTTACCAGATCACAATTTTGGTCTACCCAAATAACGGTACAGGTGTTTTTTTTTTATATAATACATATAGGCCCGCCGGGTAATAAATGTTACAAAGACAAAAAGTTAATGGGAAACATAGTCCTAGTGTCAAAATGTACAAACTGCCTAGTGCCAAAATGTCATATTGCCTAAATGCTGCTATGATAGAAAGGCTACGTAGCTATCAATTTTAAATTAGATATTTACAAATATATTACCGAATATATATAATGTAAGCTAAGTATAGGTACTAACTAAGCATTTTTTTTTATATGGTGAGTTGTAATATAAATATTTTAATAATAAATGTGTGATGTATTGCTATTTTGCTTTGGACAGATGCATATTAAGGAATTGTTAAAATTAGACATGACGGAATTATTCTATACGTTTTCCTTCCTTTTAGCCAATGACAACATCTTTATCTTTAACCAGTCCTGAAATTAACTTCCTACATAAAGTCACGCCTTCATCCATTACGGGTTAGGTTAGGCAGAGCGTAGAACGCCTTGTGAAAGGTGCCTTCGCAACTTCTGACGAATATTGGGCAATTTTTGATTGTAATGTGTATCGCTATAGTGACCGGTTGTCAGCCCATCGCCTCAACTACAATACACCAACCCTCGAATCCCATTGGCTGACCTCTACGGCATGCCCGGAAGGAAACACTGCTGGAACATTCTATGGGTTTCTATCGCTCCGAAGAAGAATTAACATAAAAACTGCGTATTCGGTATAATCTCTTTGATATCTGAAACAAGAAAACTTTGTTCTATTTTATGCGCGTACGTCTCTTTTAGCCTTATTGCGGTGACATTAGAATGGGAATTACTCGCCGCGGCCCACCGCAAGAGGCACGTCTGACGACAACTCCATAAAATCGGCGAATTTATACTGTTTACAAATACATTCACGTCCGCACATGTCCACACTGTTATAGGGCTGCTAATGTTGCTAGCCGCCATTTTTTTTCATTGAAAAATCTAAAAGCCGGAAAGCGGCCCCAGCATTAGGCCGGGAAAACGCTGGGCACAAGAAGAACGTGGCTCAACTAATTTGCTATTCTGCGCGCAACTGTCAAATTCAAATGACATGGCTAAATTGAGTTTGAAGTTTGACGTCTCTAATTTTAGCCATAGCCAAGTATGTGGTTTTAAATGCTATTGTGCCAATTAACGCGGTTTAGACACGTCAAATGCGTTAAACCGGCTAATCTTTTAGCGGCGATTAATAAAATCCCGCAAAAAACTAGGACTTTTAAAGGTGTCATTTCAAATTAAATTGATGTGGATTTCTGGTATACCGGTTGCTAATGTTTAAAGTTAATTTTAACTTAGACTTTATAAGCGATGTGCATCTTAAATTGAACTCATTATCTAGATCTACAACAGAGTTTTTGTTAGCATTGGGATTAATTTTGGATTAGACTTTTTAGTTTACTAAAATCGTGATTTATGCTGTTATCATTTATCGTGGATTTATGCTGTTATTAAGCCGCCACAAATAAATAAAAATCAGTCAATGTAAAATTTCAGTTAAATCTTTTTTAAATCTTACTTTTTGGCCAAATTAGCCCTTTGGTCATTTACAGAAAGCGTCAACCCTAGAAAATCCTTATTAAATCCGCCCAGAATGCCTAGACCTGCCTTTCTCTCATTTTCCCATCGGCCAGACGTGTTTGATAGGTCAATGCTGACTGGTCGCGTAGTATAGACTCAACGGCACCTCGCCGGCTGCATATGTTGAATATAGAGTGATATATATGTGTGTGTGGGTGCAACTAAACATGTATAAAACGACTTGATTCGCAAGTTTTATTGAGACGCAATATAACAACTTTTTGAACGCATTTAAATATGAGGTTGAGCTGTCGAATAGCATTTAGTGTGTTAATCAGTTTTGTGAATAAGTAGGCAATAATTAATATAAGTAGAATCAGTACAGTAGGATAACATTTGATTCTTTTGGGTAAAATTCTTAAGTAAATATAGGTGTGCCAATCCCAAGCCTTTTTTGCTCATATCTCAATCCGATTCGCTTAGTTAGACCAGTAAATCAGGTATAATTATTATTAATTCATGAACATTTATATCAAAAAACGTTTCCTTTATAAGGTTTCATGAAATTTCTTAAATTAGTGGAATAAAAAACGTCTCTACCAAATTTGACATTCGCACTTCCCAGTGAAACTAGGAAGAGAGAGCCAATGATTCCTAAGGCCGTGCACAGAGGTCGCTGTCGAAGGTTACACGACCACAACCACGCACGGTATCTGATCACCGATACTATTGTTTTAGCTGTTGTGTTATATACTCTGTAGAGCTCGCGTCCGGCATTCCTAATTTGAATGCAAAGCTGTGGGATTTTGGCGCAAAACAATGGAATTAAAAATAAAACGTTGCAAATCTGTTCGTTAGATCTCTTTTTTAAAAAGGGCGAAGGGTGTCCATACAATCCATTTTGAAACCGGAAATAGGAAATATTTTAGGATCTCTACATCAGAACTCAGTGGTCAGCAGCGACTATTGATTCAGTCAGAGACACTCGCTAGGTTAGAGTCATATTATGGGCTTTTTGCACCGCAGATTCAGCCGCGGCTTAATAAGTACGTATTACCGTAGAAATCAGATAATTTCCTGAGGTAAAAAGTAGACTATATTACTCAAGTAGCTTTAATTCTATAGTGACAAAATCTTTAATTAATACGATCAGGATGAGTAAACATGTGTCTCCCAAAACAAGGAAAAACACACAAAACACCCTCATTCGAGATGTCAATAGCCTTCTCTAATAGGCTTAATAAGCGAAGACGCACATTCTATGATCAATTCATTGGTAATCATATGCCAATCACGAACTGCATACCACAGTGACGTGTTAGGATAGGTCGGCAACCGAAGTGTTGTCTTGGAAATAATTGGTACCTACTATGTTTTTCGATTTTAAGGCTCGTTTGGAAGTTCTGGAAGCTGACAACTCGTTTCTTACTTAAGCACACAATACAGAGCTATCACAAATGTCCCTCAATATTTATCTGACGTGGCGAAAAACGGTATTTCCTAAGCTGCTGGTCTCTAGAAACTCGAATTTTTGGTGTCGCTTCGACTGTAAAATAAGTCCCTCCCCAGCTTTTACTAATAAACTAGTACTACACGTCCACATTTTTAATAGAATAATAATCACCATCGTTTGGCGGTCCTATAAATGCGAATCTAAAATAATAATAATTAGAAAACCATAAAGAAAACATAAAACACTTACAGAATGTTGGAAGTTGCGCACACACAAAACAATCTTCACAAAATGCGTCTCTTTCTTGCAAAATCAAAACTCTTTTTCCGTTTTTAAAACGATCCTTTCGTAAAAAACTCCTCCAATTGTAGAGAATACATTTATAATAAGTTTATTTAATTTGAATTAGGAACAATTAGCGGAGTGGCGTGATGAGCGGTCGGCAGCCAATCGCGTACCGCACGCGCTAGCGCATCTGGGTCATCGCTGAAACTTACGTCAAACGGAACGTCATCGCTTTTGCGTTATTTTGTCTATAGCGCGATGGTTCTTTTCTTTTTTTCCGCTAGAGTCCTCTTTCGTTTTTTGTTTTTTATTTTTTTGGCCAGAGTTCTCTTTTTATTTGTCGGAGTCGATACAAAATCATCGCCGGTCGAGGTCGGAACTCTAGGAACTGAAAGCTATAGGTACTCGAAGGAAGGGCGCCCGCTAGGGCTCGACCCTCGGCGATTATCGTTAAAATTGTTGGTTTAGGAAGGGCAAAACTGACCCGTATATTCAACTGTCGTTATTAACTTTAAAAGTAAAAATTAAATGAAATTTTTTAGATGGTTGTTCTGTTTATACCGTTCAAACAGACTCTACATTTGGCAAAACTTTTCAGAATAATAGAGACAGCATAAATTCTACTTATTTACCCTTTTCTCTTTAGATCAAAAAATGGCTTAAAGCAGCTGTATGTTTCGTAAGCAAGAGCAGAGCAATGACTCTAGAAATGACGTCAAATCATCTTGTGTAAAGATATATGATGAAATTGATACATTCTTATCACTGTTCCATTTTAATAATGTTCGATCTATTAATAGAATAATAACTTTATCAATACAAACTAATATTAAAAAGAATGTTTGTATTTTAATTTGTAATGTTTTTAAAACTACTTATATTACTTTATCTACTTTTTGCCCTTAAGATACTTTACACACCTCTGCATTATTATATCAACATAATGTATCAAGGAACTTGCGTTTAAAGCAAGAAAATAATCCCAAGGGATATAAAGTTGTATGGAAATCCTTAATAGCCCAAGGGTTATTATGAGATTTGAATTTGGAATGTCATGTGAACTACTAATAAAATAATTTTTAGAAAAAATAATATGGCTGTGTGTGTATTAAAACTGTTGCCACACTCGCCTTCTGCGCCTCCCGGTGAGTGTAAAAAGGCTGTATGACTAGTTATCTGTATGTGCTCTTTGCTTTGTATAAATAAAAAAAAAACTAAAAAAAAAAACGCGGTTTGTTTTTACGGTTTTTGCAAAAGTTTTTCTTTCATTGATTTTTACTTCCATTTCGTAAATTGTCGAGTGAAATTAATATTTTGACTTCAGAAAGACATTGTGACTAGTATTTTATCGTATTTTGTTATTTATATTGAATATGTTAAATATGAACAATTCGTTTTTTGGAAAAATACGTAGGTAGTGGATTGTGAACGTGAAGTGTAGTTCAGTGAGTGTGAGTTGACTTTCGGATCTGTTGCTTCTGGTATGTTTTCAATATTTTGTTTATCTATCAATATTACATGATCAGGTATATTTCTGAGCTTTATTATCTTACAGACGCCTGCCACCGTCTAAGTAATCTGTGCAGTAGGTGTGTAAAATATAGTATGCTCCTCGGGAATAAATGTGTCTTCGCCTTGGGCAGACTTGAATCCCTCGCTACATTCAGGATTCTTGTCATAATTCCCTCGCTTCGCTCAGGAATTAAAGATTTAATTCCCTCGCTGCGCTCGGGAATTAATCCTAGAATCCTTCATTCCGCTCAGGATTCAATATGCTGCCCGTGACGTTAGACACTGCTTTATTCCCGCGTTGCATAATATACTATTACTGCGGGGGGGGTCGAAATATTATAAATTTACGGGAAACTCAAGTAACATCATCCAAGTTCTATCATAGATATTGTATCCAGCTATGACAGTGCGTGCGTATTGTGAAATATTTATGTGTCGAGTGCGTGAATTTCATGGATTTAATAATTTTCATGGTTTCATGTAAAAGGTGAATGCACTGAAACACGAGGACCGTAACTAAACGTAAGTAAACGTCTTGTTCTGTTGAAACACTATGATATTTTACGTCATTTTCATCTTTTATCTCCCAGTTTGACGTCAACACGTCCTCATTTTAGTGAATGGTACACGGTGTGAAGATTTTGTGACATAGATTGTAAATATGCTCAATTTTATTATACAGGGTGTAAAAAAGTATCATTAAAGATTATATAGAGTGACTTTGGTACCTACATAGCTTTGACTTATCGATTTCTGAAGACTAAAGATGAGAACATGGTCAAAGAAAAACTCCTTGATATGTGTTATTGTTATCCAATTTCAAGAACACGTTTGATTGGTAGGTACCTATAGGTATTGAATAGGTAAATGTCGTTATTAATTAGAAAAGAAAAGAAATAAAGTGACCCTATATCAAATTATCGTACCTATACTATATGCAAGACATTGGCCACTTACCAGTTTGCGTCGGATCTCCTGCCAATTACCCACTATATCAGACCGAGTTATTTTTGTAAGTTTAATGATCGTTTATAAAGACTCGTCTGGGATTGATTGGGAGTGTCGACGAGTCTTGCAGTGCCAATTTTTTTTTAACTAACGCATTTTAAATATGATTGTGTTCTTATGGGAGGAGCATAAACGTTACAGGCCAATAATAGGAGCCAGGCCAATAATAGGGGCTAGGCCAATAATAAGGCCCATTTTGAAAACTGGCAAAATTACGTAAAAAATTCCACTATTTTACCGGGTATAATTTAACAGTATGCCCGGGATGGCCCGGAAAGAATAAGTATGAATTAATTCTACTTTTATAGTTAGTTACATTGACAACAAAATAAAATATTGTTCCTTACATCGCGGTTTGAATTAAAATAGCTTTAGGTGCACATTTATGCTAAGTAGATACTTAGTACACAAATGTTGCATGTACTAGTTTCGTTTGAACCTGTGCCAGCGGTAATAAGGTGTCCAAAACCGGTGTATTAACCGATATAAGGGTTAGGAGGAATAATTTTACTGAGAATTCGAATTAATTTCTTATAATTACGAATTAAATATTGATGTAATTTTCGCTACTAGGACTTCAAAGATGTGGGTTCAAAGTCGGCCTCAGTACCTATTTATTTTACGTTTACGTTTTTACGTTAAAACGGTTACAAATATGACCGTTTTCGAAGCCCTATACGTGGGCACGTAACTCGCGCCCAGCAGTCTGCGCTCGCGCTTCTCTCTCACGCACACAGATACATACATACACATACACAAGTGACGCAGTTAAACGTTCTTGATGTATTTAAAGGCACTTGCTGTTTTTAAATGTGTTCTGCTTCTGTGGACATCGGGAGTCGGGAACTTACTAGGATGATTATTTTATTTATATTTATTGACTGCTCATGTAGATTAAATATTTAAATTGTGCACGTCTTATCCGCATTACTTATGCTATCACACTTATTAGGTCTGCTGTAAGAAATTTCTTTTTAGAAATAAGCAATGCCTGTTGTGTCTTACTTCCTTATGTAATTGTTCTGTGTATGTTCATGTGTACAATAAATTGTTAAAAAAATAAATAAATAAATATTTTGAACTTACGGGGCAAGCAGAAACTATATAAAAAGAAAAGTATCCTAAAATATTTCAAAAATTACTCAAAAATTAACGAAAATCATTAAAATATTTAGCCATAATACCGCATAGGTATCCAACAAAATGCGGTCTTATCTAAAATAGCGCAGCAAGTATTAGAAAATTGCTCTCTGTATAAGGCGCATAGGCAGGAAAGTCACGGAACGTTCTAGACTAGGGTTTACATAAATCGATCGGTGCTGGTTTTTCTAAAATTATATCTGATCGGGGACAGAGCACAGGAAAACAGAAATTATAGATCCCTTTAGAAAACGAGGACATGTATATAATCGTTCCGTACCTCCCTATTTATATGTAGAGCGGGTAGTTAGAAATACGAGTGAGTTAAATTGGTAATTTTATATTAAGGACGTGTTGTGCATACTAAACTGAACGACTTTATCCAACTAACCTAAGCAACATAAGTCGAAATATGAAAATACTAATCGGAGGTCCAAGTTCTTTTTTCATGTAAAATATGAAGGTGACTATTCCCACCCATGGATGTTACAACTTTTAAAAAAATATAGCTCATATTTAGATGAATTTTCTCGTTGGCTTATAATTACCTTATGTTAGTTTTCCGATATACACTACTAAGTGGGTGCCTATATGAAATAAAAACAAATCAAAGTTGAAACAAACAGTTCTTTGTTTTGTTACTTTGTTAGCTCTGGTAAATGCGAAAGATTTAACCGCTTTTGCATGTTTCACCGGTTTCCTTTAAAGTACCTAGGTACATACTTTACTAATGCTTACGAAGAGACTGATAGTTCACCAATCACAGTAAAGGATAGAAAATGTAAATATTAATTTCTATTACCTTTTAATATTTCTTAAAATTTAACGCTTGCTACGGTACGATTTTGTTTAAAACTACGTAATTTTAATAATTTTTTCTTGTTTTACAGCTTCTAAGTCACCTGTTTATTTTCTTTCCTCTAACTCGTGGCTCTTTAGAAAGTGACATGAGTAACATATCCAGAATCGACAACATAATCATTAAGTACAGTTGATAATGCAAAAGGCCTTGATACAGGTTCATATGATTTCCTTTCCACAACTGGCAACTCTCGTTTTCTGCTTAGCAGCTGTCGCTCAGTGTATTATTATAGTGTATTAATATATCTTAACCCAAGGCCCACCTGGGCAGTGGGCAGTTCAATGGACTAGACCCGACCGGAGCTGTGATGTCGACTCGTTTGAAAAAAGAATCGTATTTTATTTAATAAATAGGATAAGGTGACAGCGATTATGAATCTGATGAAAATATAATGTTGTGACTAGAGATGCAAGACAGTTTATTTATTTTATTAATGCATTAAAATATCCATTCAGTGTTTATTTGTCATGTTAGTCTAGGCCAGTGCTATGCTAACTGAGACAGAATCTGCGATGGACCAATATCATGAAACTAATGCACCGGCTATGTTCCTTGGGGAAAACTGTTTATTATTATTATGTTATTACATGCATTGCTTCCATGCTGGACTGGGAACGATAGAAAAACATAGAATGTGCCAGCTGCATCTCCTACCGGGCATGAAGGCATACACGTGTATCAGTAACAAAAATGGCGCAATTATATTATGTGACGTCATAATAAGTCAATACCCATTCATGTATTCAATAATACAATATTTTTCCTGCTACCGTCACTTATTCCACTTATGTAAGACAATTTAAGACGGAAATGTGCCTTAGGAAGAGGAAGTAGTATATACGATATATTATGTACTCAGTACAAGAAATACATAAATAGATCATTA